>QBDW01002584.1:0-37028 GCA_003261595.1 Maconellicoccus hirsutus | reverse complement strand
TTCAACGCAGATGTTACAAGTTTAAATGTTCAATTGAACGGTCGTATTATTGATTGAAGAATTTCTCAAAAAATTGAAACCCGTATCGTGACATCATTTTGAAGCAATTTTTTCCATTTGAAAAATATCTGCAGAAATTGCTTTACTGTAATGTCTAACGCCGCGAAGATATTTCACAGTGGCGGATTTAAGCGGAAAAGCCAGTCGGCGAATGGGAGTGTCGAGGGGCCCAACAAAGTTTGAAACCTCGTCTGGCCTTTTTTTCAAGAAAATATACTTCGATGGTGCGTTCGAGTTTAACATTCGCAGCTACATCTCGCTCGATGTATAGAATACTGTAATCGTTGAGAGTGTTTTCGGTCATGGTAGAACGTCTGTATTCTTTTATGAATTTTAGCGAGCTCATAACCCTTTCTACACTCGCTGTACTGACCGGTATGCTCAGAAACAATCTTAAAAGCGACGACAGTTCGGAAAAACTTTCTATAAGCCTATTTTCGGTGATGAATTTGAAATATTCGATAGGACCATCTTTAGTATGATCATGCTCATCGAAGAAAACTCCAATAAAACTCGATAATTCATAAAATAAATCGGTAGTAAAAAACCAGGGTATTTTTTCATCAGAACGGTTACTTGTACACGAAGGTCGTCTTCCTTCATTTTTTTCAATTTCTCTGGCATTAAAAATCCGAAAATATCGTTTATTTCTTTGAAACCATTCGCTCGTTCTTGTAGCTCACCACACATACTGTACATATTATCAAGAACTTCATAATAACTAATTCTACGCGTATGTCCGTCAGCCAATTCTAACGGACTACAATTTGTAAACGTGAGTGAAACGGCAAATAATTTTTTAATTTTTATGCAGTCTAAATGCATTTTTCTGCGAAAAATCAAAATCTATCAAAATCTATTATTTCTATTTTTATTTTTTAGTTAAAGAGTCGTTCCACCTTGGGGCCCGTGCGGCGCCTCGGTCGGGACCCAGTCGGCAATTGCTCATTTGCCGCCCGTTAAATCCGCCACTGGCTCTTCTGGATAAGTAAATGAACGCGTTAAACTGGTATCAATCTGGTAATTAATATCCGTTGGATTTTCGTCATGAATATTCCAAGTGTGAAATGTAATATACTTGTAGGTATAAAAGCTAACATAAAAGTATGTTAATTTGTGAGGAAATATAAAACTCTGTAATATTATGCTCTTTGTAGTGATTAGTAGTGATTTAGTAAATTATAACATCAGATTGTTCAGTTACCTTTAGGTTACTCAGTTGATGATATTTATGAGATTTAAAAAGATTGTGTGCTTTGAGGCAAACTTACAAAATATATCAATGAACTTATCTGGGTGACTAGGTGAATATGTATTATGTATTTTGTATATTTATTCAAATTGTAATCATCTTTCATTTGATATCATATTTAGCTAGTAGCTCCAGTCTAACTCGTGAACAATACAGAAAAAACGGTTCACTCGAAAGGGATATTTAGAAAAATCCGTGGATTGTAGAGCGCGCTCGCGCATAGGTTTTGTATGTTTTGCAGGTGATAACTGAGATAAGATTTCCCGCTTCAACTATCGCTGATTTGTGAGCTGTAACTAAAATTAACATGCTTCTTCAATAAAAGAAAATATTACTGATTTTCAATGAAATTACATGCTAAGTGCGAGTTTAAATATGGCGAAAACTGTTTGTTCTGTTCCTGATTGTTCGACGCAGAGAAAAAACTTCGAAAAAAGGGTCGAAAAATATCAACTTTCGGAGCTCCGAATTAAGTACGTTTCATGTGATACCTTCTTTTTGGACGCCTATTTCAAGTGTCTTTACCATTTTTACAGAAAAAAGCTAGCGCTTCGGTTAAAAAATCGTATTAAAGAGGATAAAATTTCGAGTAATTTGGATCCGAAATTGACTTGCGAGAAATTCGTGAACAAAAATACTCGATAAAATCATTATTAAAACACGAAAATGGAAATAATTTTATACCAATCGATAGAGGATTTTGTTCTTTACAAAAAACGTCGAAACCTCATTTCTACGAAACGCATTATTTTCTTGCAAAAAAAGAAAAAAAAAAGCATTTACGCATAAGAACTCGGAAAAACTACTAAACGTATGCACGAGCGCGCTCTACAATCCACGACGTGCATATTGTATGTAGACTTCCATTTGCCGCAGTGAACTGTCTTTCCTGTACTGTCTAATGGCAACGAAACGATACATAGAGCGCGCTGCAATGAAATGTTGAAAACTGGATACTTGAAATGTAATACACGAAGAAATTGAAGTTTTTCAGATTTTATTTGAAAACGAAAGGGTTTTAGAAAATTTTTCTTCTCTCATAGTTTGAATAAAATTAAATTTCCTATTTTTTTAATATAAAAACAATTACGTTTGAAACATTTTTACAATTGTTAAGCTCATTTCTTCTCACTAACTTTCAAATTTTTTCTGTGTTTTGCACAATTGCATTAAGATTATTTCAAAATTAATTTAAAAACTTTAATTTCTTACAAATCTTGAATTTACAGAATTTTTTCCCATTTCCAACGATAAAACAATATTAAATGTTGATATATTTTTCATTAAAGTATTATCTGACTATTTATAACCATAATAAAAATAGAATTAATTTCATTATAATTTCATAATTAATTAACGAGTGTTAAAAGTGATGAAAAAAACACTGAAATTCTACATTTCCTTAATTTTGGAGCTAAAGTCGTGGCGCTATCTATCGTCTCTACATGTAAACTTCGTACAGGAGTTTATTTCGTTTAAAATTATGTACGAACTTTTTCATTATTGTTTCAAGTAATCTAAACATGTCAAACTCCCCAGCAACTACCTATTTTTTATTTTTTTATTTTCAAATAATCTGAGTATTTTTCTCAAATTTCAACTTCCACTATTCTGCTAGCTCGAATTTACAACTTCACTCAATAAGCGAATTGAAACAACAACATTAACCTCATCACTTACTATACTAGAAATCTACAAAACAAAACTCAAAATCAAAATCTAGGACTAGGACGCAATTATGAAACACAGGATAAAAAGGAACTCGTTCACCTTCGACATAAGCTCAAAGTATCATGCTTCATACGAAATGACAGTTTCGATGCGAGTCTAGACATTTTCTCCGTTCGATCCAAACATTATCTTACAAACTACAACATACCATAAAATCTAAGGCGCGAATTTATGGAAAACCTTACATTTCTCGGAAGAAGAGAACGTTAACTTAAACCACTTTCGCTATTAATGGTTTAAATGTTGATGACGTTTCAAGGTTCAGTAAATAGCTGGCAAATTTATGGTGAAAAGTTGTCGAATGTCTGATTACTATCAAAAGTTCAAAATCTGGTTTAAGTTTTTTGCCGATATGTATCGACATGAAATGGGATCTAGCTGTATTCACACCTGTTGTAGTTTACTTGTACTTGCGTGTGTCAGTGTGTGTGAACGTAACTAATCTTGACTCAAAGTATAACAGGTATAATAGGGTTTATAATTAGTTTTTATTTCTAAAAAGTGATAAACCACTCGTTGTAGTTTAAAAGGAATATCGAGTAGTAGGGTTCTTTTGGTGAGTCCACTTGGTGACCAGATTGGAGATGACCTTGGATCAAATTTTGGATTAGTCACTTTTTTCAAAGGAGTGGGGGGATGGGTGAAAAGATCAAAAACGGCTAAAACATGAACTAATCGATAGCGCATCAAAATATGTACCAAATACCTAAAATTCAGTGTACTAAATCATTTAGGAGAGGCCCACTCATTATTTGACCTTGAAAAATTTTGTGTCATGGCTGCAGCCCCCCAAATTGACCTAGGAAGTTGTGCTTCAGCATGTACATATAGTGGGTGCTCGAATAGTGCCTTTTGGGGTATCAACCTTTCACCTCCCCTGCCCCTTTTCAGCCTCAAAAGCATGATTTTCGAGTCTCTTTAGCGGTTTTCAATCTTACCTCATGTAGAACAATCAGAAAAATGATTATTTGCGGTGGTATTGTAGTACTACGTTCACGAAAAACCCGACTTGAAAAGCTTCTCTGCGAAGCTTTTTTTTTTAATTGATCAAATTGAATTTAAAAATGCAAATCGTTCATCATCTATAATCAATTGTTAGTTGTCATATTTTGCGAATCACGTAAACATTTCATTAATTTATTTTTCATGTTTGTCGAAAAAATTTCAAGTTTCGCAGTTTCCTTAGTCTTTATGTGAAAATCTAGAAGCCATATCACGTGTTATTAAGAAGGTTGTATTGTAACAGGTTATCTTTACATTTTGAAAGAAAAATCGTTTGACACGATGATTAAAAAATAAATTATAAAAACGTAAAATTCAGTAGTAAGTGCTGATTACGTGATTATCAAATTACACATAAATCGATCATTCTAATTTTCACAAACAAGTTTTTTCAGTCATCATTCGAAAATTGATAAACCAGGAAAAAACGAGTTCAAGAAATGAAAAATAAATACTTGATGTAAAAATTTACCAAAATGTAAATCCTAAAAAGCCTAGATACAAATCGCGTAATGATTCGTGTGAATAATTTCTGAAAAAAAAATTCCAATATTTATGAATCAAATACTAAATAAATTCAATAGTAAGAAAAAGAACGTATTACACGGAGTTAGACATCGTATTAAAAATAAATTCTTCTCTATATCTCGTCGAGAAATTCCACCAAAATGTACTTTTCTCGATGACCTCATCTGTGAAAAAATCCACTTGTTCTAATTTCACTTTCATTTTGGAAGGAAGTATATTATCACGGGTCACTGGATAATTGACAATGAACTATATACAACGTTTTGAACCGCATGCAGCATATAAATACCTACTCATTAGGTTATTCGCCGCGCGCTTGAGAATTTCCTTGTTGAGAACTCGCCGAAATATTCGTTGAATTATGCGAATCCTCGAGGTCATAGATCGAATGAATTTTGATCGGAGTTTTAAACGTGATTGTACTTTATTTTCATTCCTCGTGTAATTAGTCCTTATCGTATGACCGGTGGCGGTGCGGAGTGTAGATATGATAGTTCGTCATGTATCGGTTATTTAGTAAACGACTTAAAACAGAAGACGACGTTCTTAACCGATTTGTTAATATGTTATTAAAATGAATATACACATGTGTTAATGTGTACATTCCATTTCGCAGTCACATATTCGCCACCGGCTTGAATGAACACATCGATGGTTTTTTCGATCGATTGAAGAAAGGTTGTCTAGGCTTTCTCTTTAAGCATTGAATACGTCGCGGTTTAATGATTCGTCTTCCGATGTGATTTTTCAACTTCGCGTGCAATTGGTTTTTTAAATTCGCGTGCGTTTTTCCCCCTTGAAGTGAGTTTTGGAGAATTTTCCGTATTTTTTTTCATGGTGAAGTTGTTCGCGAAAATGACGTCGTCTCCGGAAAGCGGTATTTCGATGGAGGAACAGCTCGAAAGACGTTTTGAAGATTTGAGCGCCGGTGATATTCGGCATTTGCTGTCGCTTTGGTAAGATTTGAAAATTTTCTGGTTTCGAAATAATTCAAAAGGTTGCACTGTTACGTTTATCAGTTGTGATAACTTGTACTTTCTCGTAACATTGAGTATTTTTTGCGCAATGATTGTGATTTTTGGCTGAAATATGTTAATTTTATTGACTATATGACTTTGCATGTGCCTTCCTGCCTTCATTGGTTGTGTGAAAATGATAAAATTTCTTCTCTTCTCATTTATCGTCATTGAAATTCCATCGTATGTAATTTTTTAGATTTTTTCTCATGTTGTCTAAAAAAAAAATTCAAAAAAGTTTACTTTATTTTATAATAAAAAAAAAAAGTTTTGAAAATAATGCTCGCACATGTGTAAAAGTTCATTCAAAATTCAATCAGATTCGAGCAAAAATTACAGAAATTAAAGCACTACGTACCTAATCATTTTTAAAAAATTTGAAATTTTTTGCATGTAATTGGTTAGTTAAACATTTTATCTTCAGATCTAACCATTGATTTACTTAGCTGTGTTGAAAAAATATCAGTTTACTATTTATTGTTTTTGTTGATATGCTGATTTTTATTCGAAGATGGAAAAGGGGAGGGGGTGTTATTACATCGAATGTTCCTTTTCTGTTTAATTTACCAATATAGTAAAATGAAGAAGGATTCATGGTTTAATCATTAATAAACTTATCGCTTGAAGTCTTGAGAATAAATAATCTTTATTTAAGGAAGTTTTAATTTCACTTTTAATTTACCAATGAAATTTAGTTATTGATGAAATAACAACAGTTTCACTGTTCTATGTACTTGAAATTCAGATGACACAATTTTTTGAATATTTTTTTTGTCGATAATATAGGTAACTTTTTTAGGCGTAAGATTTAATACAGTTTGATTAAATTAATTCTTTATTATCTAAAAAACCCATCAAATATATTGGAAATTCTATAAGTTCTTTTATTGAAAACGTAACATCGAATCGATATTTTTAATTAAAGCGTTTAATCTGATGTGTGTAAATTACGCATCGAAGAAAAGGCGTATTGAAAAAATTAATATCTTATGCATACTGACGATCTCCAAACATCATTTGGAAAAATGATAAAACGAAAATTAAAAAAGTTAACTTTTTGGCGTATAATTAGGTGTAGCTGGGAATTACATAACACCAAATATCCGAAACAAGTCAATTTGAATTAATTCAGATAGAAGTATTGACTAACTTATCATTAAATGGCGTAATTTTGAAATCCTCATGTTACGAGTTTGTGATTTTTAAATGATGCATTGGAAACTGCTTGTTTAAAAAAAGTTCTATTTTTGCTTCGCGGGGAGAAATATTTTCATGTAAGTTTACATAGTATATTCGATGATTGTTTTTGAAATGTATAATTAAGTAGAATTTTGAAGAAAAATATAAATTTATCGTAAATAAGTTGAGTAATATTTGCCAATTTTTTAGGTTGAAAAAAAATTGAACGTCTTAGTAACTTTTCTATTGTAATTTACATGCTTTGATTTTTAACGTTTTAGGGAAAAATTCGTTTGCATTATTTGATTTGTTTTTTTTTTTCGACGATATTTACCTATCAAAATATTCCCTATTTGTGAAATCTCGCATGAAAATTATTTTGAGGTGTGGTGTAATTTCAAATCAGTCATTATGTCAAGGTTTTTTTAAATTTTCATTTGATTTTTGTTTATTTTATTCAAGGTTCTTAATGAAGCTATCTATTTGAATCAGAAATGAGATTTTCGTTTTTTTTATTCGATAAGAGTATTTTTTTCTCTAATCTGTAACCATTTTTTTTTTAAGATTCCAAAATCGTAGCATTTTAAAAATATGTATTATCTACACCACATGAACACCAGTCACCAAGTCGACTGATAAAAAACTTTCCAAGTAGCCTATTTACCCACAGTGTATTTTACGGTTCGATCTATACATTTTATAGTAATTATTGGTAAAATTATTCATTGTGTTGTTTTGACTTAATTAGAGTTTCTCGAGTTTTGTAGATAGTGAGTACTATGCATATATCTTGTTGTTAACGTGCTTAGAATAAGATAATTTGTTCAAATTGCGATTAAGGAAGTACAAACTACAGTAGGATAACGATACGATAATCAAGTGCATTTGATCGGTTTCCAATTTAAGCTTTTTTCTGTAGTAAATCGTGATGGAAGAAGTTTTCGTATTCGTTGATAATTGTCGAAGCAAGTGAATATGTTTATAAATGAACTTTAAGTTTGAAGTTTGACGGGTTTTCTTCTTATTCACCTGTTGTTTATTGTCCAAAATCATGTGAAGTCTGTGATAAGTCTGTTCACGTAGGTAGGTACTAGGTAGCAAGTAGTTGGTAGCTGGAGCTATCAGCTGGCTTCGAGGTTCTACTAGAGTTATCAGTTAGCTCTTGGCTAGTAGCTAGCTAGCTACTACTAAAACTGTCAGCTAGTTCTTAGCTACTACTACATGTACATAGTACCTAAAATAGTAAGTTCTGAGCTACTGGCTACTACCTATGTACGAATGTGTTTGTTAGTGAACTTGGAGTTTGAAAAACTTGATGGATTTTCTATCGATTCACCTGTTGTTTATTGTTCAAAATGATGTTGTGAATTCTGTAATAAGTCTGTTCATGTAGGTAGGTAGCTAGGTACTAGGTAGCAAGTAGTTGGTAGCTGGAGCTATCAGCTGGCTTCGAGGTACTACTAGAGTTATCAACTAGCTCCTAGCTAATAGCTAGCTAGCCACTACTAAAATTGTTAGCCAGCTCTTAGCTACTACTACATAGTACCTAAAATAGTAAGTTCTGAGCCACTGGCTACTACCTATGTACGAATGTATTTGTAAATGAACTTGGAGTTTGAAAAACTTGATGGATTTTCTTCCGATTCACCTGTTGTTTATGATCCAAAATGATGTTGTGAATTCTGTGATAAGTCTGTTCATGTAGGTAGGTAGCTAGTAGTTGGTAGCTGGAGCTATCAGCTGGCTTCGAGGTACTACTAGAGTTATCAACTAGCTCCTAGCTAGTAGCTAGCTAGCCACTACTAAAACTGTCAGCTAGCTCTTAGCTACTACTACATAGTACCTAAAACAGTAAGTTCTGAGCTATTAGCTACTGCTACACGCTTTTACTACTTAGCTAAGTAGTCGTAGAGAATGGATGGTAGTTAGATAATACATGTATTAGGTTATTTCACAATTCGAAATACTTCTTTCAGCGTATACAATTTATTTCGTAATTCACAAGCTTTCAAACGAAATATAAAAAATTCCGCGAGTAAATCTTCGACCGAAGCTTGAAAGTGGTATCTGCCTATGGTATCGCAGAATTTGCAACGTGAAATAACCTTCACTTGTTCGTATAGCTATTAAAAAGCAAAAAAAAACCTGTACTTTGCGTCACATACTGTATAATATACTAAAGCGATAATGAAAATGTATGCTTATCATACACTTGCTTTCGTTTACAATTTGTCCGATTACAGTACCGTTATTTTGCTTTTTGAAGGAAATTTTTGGTTGAAGCACCGCTGGTGTAGTGGTATCATGCAAGATTCCCAATCTTGCGACCCGGGTTCGATTCCCGGGCGGTGCAGGAATTTTTTCGAATCATTTTTTACCACTGTGTCATCTATGGTTTTACGCATATTATTACACGTGTCTTCGAGTGAATGACTACGATTACTTTATTTCGTAAAAATTCGTAAATTTAATTCTATAAAGCGTGATGACTCGTATTTAAGAGAAACGTTTATAATTTTACCTTCCGTGTCATTAAAAAAATTTACATTTTGAGCATAACAAACTGAATTTTCATAATTAGCGATAAATATTAATTGTCGAGGTTCGTAATGAAACTTTCATTTGTGTTTAATTCTGTGCGAAATATGTTAATGCGAAAATTACCTAAGAATGGCGTCACGTCTACGTGAAGTATCATCTTTACATGCTTTTTTTTCAGTGTACGTAGGCCTATGTAAGCTTATGTACTTGTGTGTGTGGATTATGTGCTATACATGATCGAAACCAGGAACTAGCTGTTCAAAATTCATAAAATTTCTACAGACACCTGTGCGATAATCTTGAGAAAGTGATTAGTACTTTTTACACTAGTTCGTTTGTGATATTATGTTGAAGCGTTCGATATCTTTCATTGATGAAACATGACGAAATCGTGCTTCCCCATTGCGTGATCTTGAAATCATAAGATTCTGTGTGATTTGAAAATGAAAAAGAAGCATTTGAAAAACATGATAGATCTTTGATCTTTGAAGTAGTGTTACTGTTTATTTTCATTTTCAAGTACAGGATTCCGATTACAGATAACTTCGGTTTTATGTGTTTATTCTAGCGAAATTTTGTCTTGAGATGATATTTATCAATTGGATATTCCATACTTACTCATTTTACTATTACTTATTAGATTTTCAAGATACGATCCATATTTCAAGATTTTCGATGAACTTGGAATTCTTTATCATTATCATGATAAATGACCAGAAATCAGTTGTAGTAACTTTTTTTTTCTCTCTAAGAAATGCAACCCTGATAACGGAAAAGCTGTACTTAATTAAGTAGGTACATAAATGTAGGAACCTATTTCAAGGAAAAAGAATAGGGAAAATAGCTGATAAACAAAATACACATCAATTTTAAATAATTTAATGAATTATTCCGCATGAAATAACCTGAATTGAACTTGGTATATTTAAAATACTGGAAATTCTCATTTCCTCTATATTTCCTCTCGATGACTCATCAAACTAGGTATTTTTCAATCCAAGTAATCATATACCTCGAAGGTATTTTTTGATTTTTGAGTCATCCAAGACCATTATGCATCTATGTGAAATTCTCGCAAGAAATTCCATTATTTCTCGATTTCGCCAGTGGCTTCGCGAATTCCGCCTAGGCGCTTGTGCATGAAACACGCGAAGAATAACTAGAAACTGGACTGCACACGTCGAAGGTTATCGACATATATCGGAAAATTCTACTGGCCATGCGAGCAGCGGCATATAATCACGCTATAAATTTCCAGCATGATTAGCCTGTCGATTACACGATTCACACGTCTAGAAAATTTCAGGTTTAGGAATTTTTGTAAAATTTACTCAAACCTATGCTCGGGTTAATCGACGCGCATGCGCGTACCCTTAAATTTTTTGTTTATTACCTCGAAATCATATGTATTAATATACGATTTACTTGAAACGAGACTGGTTGCGATTATATTTTCATCAGGTGTATCTAATTATGTGCGGTTGAACGTGTAAATGAATCGATATTAATTTATGGACATATTACGTATTAACATCACGGAACTGCTTTAATCAACCGATTATACGCATAATTGATAAAGTAAATTTGATTGGCTGACTGATTGGTGAAAAAGTTCAAAATTCGATTGATTATGTGCTCGTTCGCGGTAGAATGTGATTTTTTAAACAGTGACAATGCGGTGTCCAAGTCAGAATGTAGTTCAGATGCCATGTCTGATTCTGAATATAATTTTTACATGAGAAAGCAAAGAAGAAGAAAAACTTGGCCGTAAGTGATTTGTAGTTTTTTCTTCGAGATTTTACTAATTTTTGTGACATTGTAAAAGAATATCGCGGTTTGAAAAAATAAATGATAGGATGTTTCGTTTATGTGAGAAGTGCTTTGAAATGGTTAAAATATTATTCCAAGGTTAATTTCGAGTCTAATATTCCAAAATATTTACGTTTAGTGTAATAAATTTTTAACTAATGCGAAATTTTACCATTTATAATCTCGTTCCTAAACCCTAATTAGATTATTTTAATGCTCCAAAATAGTCGTTTGAAGAACATGGTTTACATTTTTTTTTACGAAACCTCATTATAGTCGTGGAATCGAATTGTTGCGGTTAGAATATTTGTTGTGATAATTTGAAAAAAAAAAATGAAAAATTTCGGTGATCGTATAAAGAAGATGAAACCGTTTGTGTACGAGTATGTTGATATAATTTCTTATCTTATGTGATATTCATTTTGCTTATTATGCATTCTGATTATATGATGAATTATATTCAGTTTCTTGGATAATGAATTTTAAATATAGTTATTGTTACGATTTTAACTTTTAATGTAGCTTGTTTCAAGGTAAAACGTATACTGCAGTTGATTGCAGATTTTCATATTTTTAAAGTTACTAATTTTACGTTTTTAAAAAGTACAGCCTGAAGTGTAAAATACTACAAATTTTATTGTTTAGTAGGTACCTACATTTCTATCTATAACTATCTATTCGTCTATCTACTAGAATAATTACAAAATTGAACCGCTATCAGCATAAAACTACACTTAATTTCTCACTTTCATACACCACACTGTATAAAGTTTCAATGTAAACCGTGGAATATACCGAATTACGCGATTTAAAGCGGAAGTTCGGCTTGTAGAAGTTGATATCGTGACGTAATTGAATTTAAAACATGAACTTTCATAGGCTGAAGCTCATTAAACTCGACATATTCGATGACTTCAAGTGTTCAAGGTGAATGACTGCCGAAAAAAATTGGTAAATTTGTCGTATAATTGGTCCACATCGGCGAAAGAAACAAGCCAGTATTTGTACTATTAATTACGAAGATTTTTGCGACTAGGAAATGCCTAATTACAAGTTACCTTTCACAATCGTGACATTCCGACATGAAAGGCGTTATTAAAGCTTATAAAACGTATAAATAGTTACCTAATGTACCTCGAGCTCGCACATATTACTAGTTTCATATAACTTAATATACAAAATCATTTCGAATTGATATATTTTCTATTTGTGGCAGATTATTTATTCGAATTTTTAGCGATTTCGTTATTAGAATGATAATCATAGATACGTTATATAAAGCCTTCTCTATAATGTTTGTACGTTTTATGCATTCGAATACTTATCGTGAACCATTTTAATTATCTGAAAAATGAATAATTCTCGAAAAATTAATTTCAAAGTAGGTTACTAATTTGGTTCGGAATTCCTTTGATTAAAGCTAAGTATTTTTTTCCAGCTTTGTACAATTTCATTTGAACATTTTCACTCGCGTGTATATGTGGATTTTCCCCGGAAATTCTTCGGGAATGTTCGTTATCATTCGGGTTACACTCGTTAACACTCGGAATTTATCGTATATTTATACGTGATAATTGATAAGTGATGATAATAAATTACGAAGTTAATGAAGCTTCGTTTGTACTCGTATGAGTGTTTATTTAAAAACGAATTAAGATTCGTGATGAATTTTATTTCAGTTTCGTTTAATACAATTATAGTACAATTTACAAAATGCTACGAGTGTAACGAAATAAAGCCGAGTGATAACGAACATACCCGAAGAATTGACGTACGCACTTCATTTAATGTTTATGTAGTGTTATTAAATAATTGCTTTATTTTATTAAATTCAAATTCGTAATTATTTTTCAGGCGGACACGTTCTCTAAATGCACCAAGTCCTATAAATCAATTTGGGCCATGTGGACGTATCATGAAAAACTCCGCAATGGTAATGTAAGTTGGTGAAATAAAATATCTCTTGTACCTTTCATCAAGTCAGGTACTTAGTTGCAAAAAATTCATTTTCCATTACCTCGACGAATAGGACAATCCAAGATCCAGCTAGTCAGCGGCTGACATGGTATAAACCTCCGTTAACCGTGTTAGTGGTGAAAAAGGTCAGGGATTCTTCTGTTTTGCAGCCATTCGTGGATTTGGTACAATGGTTAATTAAAGTAAGTCGTTCAAATGCATGTATATACGATACTTTGAATCGTAATATTTTTTCAATGTCGTAGGAAAAACGTATGGTAGTGTTTGTCGAACAATCCATCATGGAAGATGTACTTCTCGTTGAAAATTCCGAATTCCTCGCTATTAAGGATAAATTAATGTATTTCAAAGATGGCAAAGACGATCTCACTGATAAAATCGATTTCATTATTTGTCTCGGCGGCGATGGTACTCTACTTTATGCCAGTTTATTGTTTCAAGTATGATCTTCGTTTGAATTTAAACGAAATGTTTCTGTGATGTATCGTTAGATAGCGTTAGGTATATTAATTAGTTTACTGCAATGAAAAATATGATAATTGTTGCTATATTTTACAGCAATCTGTCCCTCCAATAATGGCATTCCATTTAGGTTCCTTAGGTTTTCTGACGCCGTTTAAATTTGAAAATTTCCAAGAACAAGTTACGAATGTGTTAGAAGGTTTGTATTGTCTGTGAAAAACGTAATGACATTATTTTGATAATTTTTTACTACGCATTAAAACGCGTTCAAAACTCTGTTAGATATCAAACGTGCTTTTCTACACACATAATTTTTAGCGAAAAATAATGAAGTAGACAATACGTGAAATTTAATTATTGTACATGCATATGAAATAGGAAGGTAGGTGGGTTGGAGAAATGTTGATTTTCAGCATAATTCAGTTTTTAATGAACACCGCCATTAATATTAATTGTTTTGTCTTCGCGTAAAAATAGCTCGATTGCATATGATGATGTTTCATCGGCGTTTTCTTTTTGTTTATATATCAATCAACTAAATATGTAGATTTTCTATGGTGTTATTTTTCATCTTTATCAATATTTTTCATAAAAGAATATTTTGTTGATCTGCTCAAAATCTATTAATTACATTTCAAATCACTTAGAGCACGTTGATAACGACATTCGCGTATCTTGCTGATACGAATTTGAAAACCTTTGAGTATTTGGGTTTCTCGATTTGGTTCTATTAGTTTTTCCCAAGTCATGAAATATAATTTGTTTGATGTTTGATTTAGTTTTAACCAAGAGTTTTTAAAATTTATCACATTTTGTTCTAAGGACACGCTGCATTAACACTAAGAAGCCGGCTTAAATGCGTCGTAATGAGGAAAAATTACGATTGCGAAAAAGATAACGACGTACCTATGAATATATTGGTCCTGAATGAAGTGGTCATCGACCGTGGTCCATCTCCGTACCTATCAAATATCGATTTATTCCTCGACGGAAAGCAAATCACATCCGTCCAAGGAGATGGTAAATTATTCATTTTTAACGCCGAATTCACTTATCGATGAAATTACATTTTGAAGGCTTGATTGTATCCACTCCAACGGGTAGTACAGCATATGCGGTGGCTGCTGGAGCATCGATGATTCATCCCAGCGTCCCGGCTATAATGGTTACTCCCATATGTCCACATTCGTTATCATTTAGACCTATCGTAGTTCCTGCTGGCGTCGAGCTTAAGGTAAAATCGTCGTATTAACTCATCGATAACATGTTTCTTTTCTTTCATAACGTCGTATTCGCGCTCGCCAAGGAAGCTTGCTTCGGAAAACCAAGAGCCATTGAAAGATCACTCGGTTATATTTAGTAATTACGAAATTAGTGATTGATATGTGTTTTAGTAGATTTCTGTATCTCCAGAAAGTCGTAACACTACTTGGGTTTCGTTCGATGGACGTAATCGTCAAGAGTTATTCCACGGTGATAGGTATGCCCTTTTATTATCAACCCGCAACGCCGAGGAGTGATATTCTTATTAGATGAGGGTTCCTTGTTTAAGAAAAGAAACATCGTTATGTTGTATCGCGTAATGTGACGAAAAATCGTTCATTTTGTAGAGCTATCTTGTTACAGATAATGATTAACGAAGAAGCCCGTAGTCCTTGTTGGGCCTCTTTTGATGGACATCATCAGCTGGAAGTATTTCCTGGTGATAGGTGTGTAGAAAAAGTCGCATGTTTTTGGTATTTATTTAATTTTTGGGAGGAAGGTTAGCTTGAAAAATTGGTAGAAATTTGTCATTAACAAAATTCGGTAACTTTTCAATAGTTCTCAGTTTAGATTAATTTCAGATAAATGTCGTAAATCGAATTAACTAAGTAAGCTTACGCACATTTCTATTCTATTCGCACAGTAAAAATGTTACGCTTCATGTGTATCGTTAATTTTTCAACGAAAATACTACTTCTAACTCAGCACACGATTGAATTGTATTCACGTAATATTAACATCGGAAAAAAGACTACGTAATAGTTTTCACATAGTTAGAAGTAATACTCGTTCTTCATGTTGACGTATTTTTTTTACAGCTTATACCTACCTAAACTGACAGTCTAATAAGAATATCACATTGGTATACGAAATAGAATTGATATAAATACAATATTTCTTTTTCCACAGCTTGAGGGTAACAACGAGTGTATACCCAGTGCCTTCGATTTGTGCTGAAGATCAAATTTCCGATTGGTTTGATTCGCTAGCGGAATGTTTACATTGGAATGTTCGGAAAAGGCAAAAACAACTAGATGAACTTTCCGATCTTACGTATTCCAGTTCAAACGATACGTTGGATTCATTAGAACAAACTGACGGGCATTTGTAGAAAAAAATTTGACATTTTGGAGAAATTACCTCCGGGATAAATAAACTTGTACATGGAGCTTATATGACAATACGTATACCCTCAAGTTTTTCAATGGATATCATTAGAATTCGTTTTACTGTGGAGAATTGCGCATGTGTTGTATTTCGCGCAAAATGTTCAAATTGTAATTACATTTTTCCAAAGAACCACTTCGATGCGAGTGTGGTTATAACGTAAAACATTTTTACATCTTTTGTGATTTTTCACCATAATTTGAAGCGTGTATGCAATGTTATTTTAATAATTGTACATAATTTGCAAATTTTATATTATATCTTGTTACGCTATGAAGTGTGTTTTTTTTGTCATCTTGCATAAGTGTATTTCTTGGGAAATAAATTGTGATGAAGTTGTCGACGTTTATTTCACATTAATTTTTCAGCGTAAATAAACGCGAAAATTGACGGTATTTTTAAATTAATCGATTGATGTTTGATGCGGATGCGGCAAAATAATTTACATAATAAATCACCATGCACAACTTACAAATAACACGTATAGTGGAGTCTTAAATGCACAGAAAAGACATCTGCTCGATCGAGCTGTTAAAAGCAATTTTATGGTTGATTCTTGTTCTATACAATAAAAGAAAAATTTTAAGCCACGGTTCCCATTTTTCGAGGATTCACTCCTCAATTATTAAAACGCGTATACCGCTCCACCTATTGAGTTTAGAAAAGAAAATGTTGCGTCAGAATTGTTCCTTGATGTCTTCTCTACACTTTTGGTTATTACAAAAATTCCATTTGGAGCAATCCCATCTCCTCAAATTTGAGATTTCTCTTTCAAATAAGCTGAAACGCAAAAAATTGCTTGCATCCTCTCCATCTTACAGACCCCCCCCTCATATTACATTTGAAACGTGTTTTTACAAGCAAATTTTTCAAAGTTGTTTCTTACTAATTTTTCTACACTTTCAGTTGTTACAATATCTTTCCTCAGAGTGTCTCTTGCCCCTCAAACCCCAATTAAATCCATTTAGTTGGAATAATTGACAAACTATGAAACTAATTAGATTTTTGAAAATGAGGTGGGGCTGAAAAATGGGTGCCGTCGCTTAAAATCTTTTTTTAG
Source organism: Maconellicoccus hirsutus (assembly GCA_003261595.1). NCBI lineage: Eukaryota > Metazoa > Arthropoda > Insecta > Hemiptera > Pseudococcidae > Maconellicoccus > Maconellicoccus hirsutus. Next base: position 19,981 of record QBDW01002584.1, on the reverse strand, counting down.
TGTATAGAACAAGAATCAACCATAAAATAGCTTTGAACAGCTCGATCGAGCGGATATGCATTTGATACTCTACTAAGTACACAGTATATACTTGCGTAGTAAATATACGTATGATTTTACCATTGCTATAATCGTCCAAATTTCGAATATTGGAGAGCTGAACAATTGAAGCAACTATAATTTAAAATTGTTCTTAAATCCATAAAATGCAAATAAATGTTAAATTAAATTATAAATACGTTGAAACACTGATTAGAAATCACCTTTTTTTCGTGTTTTTTGGCGACACTGATGTGCAAAGCTTAGTAGTTGCGAGTAGTCAATTCCCTTTTATGCCTTTATTATATCACCTTTATACAAGGTGTTACGAAAAGTTTTTTATTAGTCGAGAGGAACAAAAAACGTCATGTTGTACAACGTTTGTCGTTCCTTTCGACCGGTCCAGTACTACCAACATTTTCAACATGCGTAAAATTTTGTAACACCCTGTATTTTTGTAGCATGTTTTGTAGTTACTTTTTCCACCAACAGGTTCGCTCGTTTTGTTCGAATTGTTTGAACATCGATTTTCAACCATCGATACTCGAAACGTATCGTTTTCAACATCGACCTGTCGCATTGATTAATTTTTTTGTGATTAGATTCTAGTTTGTTTGTTTTGAATTTGCAGTAAGCCGAACTTCGAACACCGATGTTAGATCAAAATGGCGCCATTAAAATTCGAATTTAATTAAATTGATCGGCGTTTTATTCTGGAAAATATTATGTGATTCTTCAGCGAAAGTGTTATTAACGTAATCTTATTCATGTAAATTTTTCATTACGGTTTTACGGTTCCATTATTCAAATATGTTCGTAAGATGCTTCTTATCAATATCATATTTTTTATTACTTCTCACCCTGGCTAGAGCAGATTATGAAAAAAATACAGGTTTGTGGTAATTTTTATTCATCTAAAATCCATCGTTGAAACGGCCGCGTGTAAATTCCAGCCGAAAAAAGGACGTTTTTTTTTTTTGCATACAAGGGTGGTTCGGATACCTAGGTATGTGAAAATCACGCCGAAATCATGGGGGTGTAAAATTGCGTATCAGATAAAACAATAATTTTATGTTTATTTTCTTCGCTAGGCGAGTAAAAGTTGAACATTATCTAATCTAAGTACTATTAAGACTCGTAAATGATGCAAATTGTGTGATAAAGTGTGTTTGTATACATAGATCACGTTTATAGTAATGAGTTACATCCTGTTCGAAGATTAGATGCTCATTTATTTAATTACGTTGTGCGAGAGAACTTACAGAATTCCTTTTGAAGTTCGCTTAGAATGTGAATTTTTATTCATCTTTCCCGCGTCAGCCTCATCTTGGGGAAAAATTATCAACGAGTCGTAAAATGATCCCCGAGCATTTCCTATCGTGAAACGAGAAGGTTATTGTATTTGCAATACATGATACGTAGAACGAAATTAAAAGGTTAATCACCGACCTCCCAATCGGCTTCCTTGCGTCCAACAATGACATTTCTCATTTTGCCAATTTCGCAATGGAATACGCTTGAATCGAACGTAATACATAAACACGTGAACCGTGTAAATATTTATCGTGTGTGTTTATTGCAACTTACGAATTTCAAATGACCGGAAATTTTTTCATATAAATATTTACTTCGTGTACCTTTGAATGGAAGTTTTTCTAAAAATATTTCCAATATTCTGAGAATCACACAATAGATGGTGAATTCGATAAATGAAAAATTTCTTTAGGCGATTTTTACCTTTGTTCCTATCGTAAAACCTGTTCAATAAAGCTTTCGTTTATCAGTATTATATAATTAGATAGCGATTCATAGAATCGATTAGATCAAGCGTAGCTATTAATTTTACTACGATGCTTTCTGTACAATTTTTGTTCCAAAGGCGAATATTTTTTAGAGGAGCTCTATGTGTTAATTAGGCTATGTTCGAAATAAATTAACGCGTCCAATTTACAATTTTATTATTCCTTCAATTGTTCATTAGTTTAATCTTTCGTTCTCGTTTTTACATATCTTGACACTTATATCAAATTTTTTCACTCTTGTTTTATCATGGGAAATGTGCTGATAAGTGATGAAATTATTGTTAGAGATGATTAAATTCTACGTAAAATGTGGGCTATTTTTCTCGCGTTTCAAGCTATATCGTAAACTGAGGGAGAAATGGTACGAAAAATCGCAGATATTTTGAATTTTCTCATATTGAACCATTTCATTATCATTTTAGATTCGAAATGTAACTCGACAAGGGAATTCCAATGCGACACCGGAGAATGTATACCTTTACGATGGAAATGCAATGGTATACCTGAATGTGCCGATGGCTCCGATGAACCTTTTGATTGCCGTAAGAAAATAGCGGATTTGTCTCGTCGTGCATATTTAAATTATTTTTCTATATTTAGAAGAAGTACCTTGTAAGCCGAACCAATTCCAATGTAAATATACGAAAAAATGCATCCCTCATGCGTGGATTTGCGACGGCGAGGCTGATTGTAGCGTCAATAAACAAGGAATTATCGATAATTCGGACGAAGATGCTAATCATTGTGAGTACAGCGAAGATTTGGCGATAAATTTATTCATTAATGTTGACGAAATGCAGGTAACAGAGGCGTTAATTGCGCCGGTAACATGGCTCCTTGTAAAAACACCACCGAATGTATATTAATCGAGAAATTCTGCGATGGTGTGGCGGATTGCCCTAATAAAGCAGATGAGGGGCCGTTTTGTCGTAAGTAAATTAGGATAATAAAGGCGGATGAAGAATAAATGAATTTATTTCCTAGATGGTAATTGGACCCATGTATCGAACTGCTCAAAAGGTTTTAAGCCTGTATATGGCGAGTTTAAGTGTTACTGTCCTCAAGGACAACAACCCGAGTTGGATTCGTGTGTTGGTGAGTTTTTTTTTCTTTCTCGCCCGGAATTGAGATATATAGAAAAAACCGAACTGGTTATATTTTCAGATACGGATGAATGTTTAATCGATGGTTCGTGCGATCAGATTTGTCATAATATCAATGGCTCTTACAATTGCGACTGCGTATCCGGTTATAAAAAAATTAATAAAACTGCATGTAAAGCTATCAATGGTAAGGAACTATGCGTTGTAGTAAAATTGAGGTATTCTTTATAACACGATTTATCCTTAGAACCTCCAAATTCTCCACCAATCGTGTTCTTCAGTACAATGTCACATATCAAGCGAATGTTCATCGATGGTAGTTCGCAAAAGCAATACGACCTGTCGACTTTATCGTTAACATTTGATCATCGTAAACGTCGCGTGTGTTTCATTCATCGAGCGAACAACGATACTAGGAATTTAATCACATGTACGACGGAAAATTTCGTCGAATTGTGGAGCCGTCCAGAACCTTCTGTGTTTCCGTTGGAGTACACTACGCACGTAGCATTGGATTGGGTCTCGGGAAATTGGTACTTTGTCGACGATACCAACGAAATGATTTTCTTGTGTTCGGCTAATATCACCTCGTGCGTTATACTCATCGATGTAAATATTAGTAAACCAAGATTTATCGCGTTGGATCCCACTAAAGGGTGAGTTAAGGTGGGAAGTTTCAAAAAGCGAGTCAACCCGAACTTGGATTTTTTTATAGATATATGTTCTTCACTAAATGGGGCACAACGCCGCCATCTCTCGAAAGAGCTTTACTCAATGGTAAAGAAAGAGTCGTACTTGTCGATCATAAGATAGTTTATCCGTACGGAGTTGCTGTGGATTTCCCTCTGGAACATGTTTACTGGGTGGATACGTATTTGGATTTCGTGGAACGAGTCAATTACGACGGAAGCAATCGACAGACTATTAGGAAGGGTTTTCCGGTTGGTATTTTTTTCATTGAGGGGGGAGGGGTTCAGAAGAGAACTGTGTCTCCTGTTAATTGGATGAAACATTTTTTTTTTTTTTGAGAAGAGAGTCCTAGGGAACATATTGAAGTGAAAAAAAAAATCGTTAGTAAAAATCATGTCCCGTCAAATCGACAGGAGATGTAGTCCTCTCCACGTGGACCTGATTTTTCGTTTGGGGCTTGGGTTTCGAGGCTTGGGCTTGAATTTCAAGAATCTAGTCTCGGTTCCGAAGCTGGGTCTGCGATTAGCAGGTCTCAGAGCAGGTGTTTAGGGCTTTGTGAAAAATTATCGGGGCTTTTCAGGGCTTTCATTTTTTTTTGATATCATAACAATGATGTGATGTCTAAAAAAATGGAAGCCCCAAAAAGACCTCGAAATATTTGTGATCTTAATTAGCTATTATAGGTAATGAGTTGAGTTTTAATTTTTTTTTTGCTGATGGATGTTGAACATTAAGAATGTTGTGTTATGAAAATGAAGAATGACAGTAAAACTAAAGTGAAAGAAGTAACAGAATTATGAAAAAATGAATTTCGTAATTTTTGAAATTTTATAGCGCCTTCAATTTTGAAAATAAGCAAAAAGTCAGGATGATTTTTTTTGTTGCAATTTTTTTTGTACTTTAAGATCCACTAATAACATTTATGTTAATTCCGTTTTTTCAATTTTCACTTTTTATTCATAAAAATATCATAGTGCCTTAAATTTTGGAGATAGGCGGAAAGTCATAATGACGTTTTTTGTTGGAAATTTTTTTCTCTACACCCTGTGACAGGTCATTGTTATGGTGACATATCATGATCATGATAATAACCAATACACGTCACCATGATAATGACGTGTTATCTACGAATTATCATGATAACATGAAACCATCATCAATCACTCATGAGCATGACACGTCGTCATGAAAACGGCTCGTGTCATCGTATATGTCACTCATGAATTATTAATATTATTGACATGTGATATGTAATGATTTGTTATGATGAATGTGTCATGGTCGTGAGTGACTTATGATCATGTCTTGGTGATATCTCATATCATATTATGACCTGACGACATGTCATGGTGAAGTGAATTATGACATATGGTAATGTCATGACGTTGCCATGATAATAGGCGTGCTAATGATATGTGATGACAAGTCACAAGTCAGGTGATTATTTTTTCCTCTCAAAACGTGTTATGCGTCGTATATTCATGTTCAAAGAAAAATATAATTTTTTCATGACACCAAACCATGTCATAAATGACTATTCATTGTCACGTTAACGTGTCATGGTAACATGTCAAGTGACGTGACATGATGACAAGTCATGTCCCGAGTGGCATGTGACATCAAATGACGTCTCCTGTTGAACACCGTTGTCGCGAAGTGACATGAAAATGTCACTGTGCGTTGCGGCTGATGCTTTACGGTACTGACGAACTATTTCTTCTTTTATTGCTTTTTTTCAGGTTCAAAATTTATACGATGTTGTTGTTTTTGAAAATAATCTCTACGTGTCGTCTTGGCGAAATTTAAGTATTATTAAGTTAAACAAATTTCAACCCAATCAACACGAAATCGTTACCAGTAACATAAACCGTCCATTTTCTGTGATCATATATCATAGGCAAAGACAACCCGAAGGTGAGATTTACAAATGAAAATTTCCGCCACGAAATTAATTCCGTTGCGCTTTTTCAACAGTTCAACATCCTTGTAAAATCAACAACGGAGGATGTAACCAAATCTGTATTCCTCTTTGGGAAAATCACACGAAACCAATAGCTCATTGTATGTGCGAACCAGGCTACAAATTGGTCGAGAAACAAAACTGCATTCGTAAGTGAAAATTAAACGTCGAAGAACGAAAGAAAAAAAATCAAATTGAAATATTTTTCAGTGGCCGAAAAAGACTCTTTTTTAATATACGGTAAAGGAAAACCAGCCATGATCAAAGGTATTTCATTATCGGGGGAGGAAGTCATGCAACCTATCACTGGTCTAGTACACCCAACCGCCTTGGATTTCGATGCCTCAGAACAATACATTTACTTTGTCGATGGAAATAAGTACGTTAATTATTAGCAGGTTTAACCAAAAAGGGAAGGGAGGTTTTCCCTTGGGCCCGAATTTTCTCTGCACGGTTCTGATTATCAGATTTCACGAGAGTCGAAAATTAATGTGTAATTTTTCGTAGAAATTTCATCGAACGTAGAAAAATCGACGGCACGAAGAGAGAAATAGTCGTCAAAGATCATGTCTTCAATTGCAAAGGTTTAGCTGTAGATTGGTACGGTAGGAATTTATATTGGACGGACGAAGATAGCGGTACAATATCGATTGTTAGTTTGAAAAATTTCACTAAACGTCGAACTCTATTCAGAGAAGAGAACAGTAACCCTAGATCGATCGTCTTAGATCCTCATGCTGGGTATGTTGCCTGAGGCTGCAAAATTTCGAAGAAAAAGAAAAATTTTAATGTAAATGCCCATCGTAGGTACATGTATTGGAGTCGATGGTCCCGAGTGATGTCTAATTTACCAAGTTATATTGAAAAGTCAACAATGGACGGTAGAAACAGAACGAACTTCATCTCAGCGGATTTACATTGGCCGAGCGGATTAACCATAGATTTCCTGACGAATAAATTATACTGGTGTGATTCGTTCCTCGATAAAGTGGAAAGGATTAATTTAGACGGCACCGAGCGTCAAGTTATCGCTATTTCAAAGGTTACACATCCGTACGGACTCGCATTAATGAATGATTTCATATTCTGGACTGAACAACAGAAGGGGTTACTTCGTAGTTATAATTTGAACACGAGAAATGAGACGATCTTAGGGGTCGAGAATCCTTTGTTGTTCGATTTGAAAGTTTTCAGTAGCCTTAAACAAGAAGGTAAATATTTTCGTGGTGTTTCAAGATGAAATTCCCGTATATCGATGAGTGAATGGTTCGTTGTAGTTGTAGATTTCGATAAATATCGATGCCCGGATGCCTCGAAGTGTCACGGGTTGTGCGTTATGTCACCTACAGGAGCTCAGTGTTTGTGTACGGATAATAGCTCCGAAACCGATAACTGTATTAGGGCTTTGGAAAATACCACTTCTTCGAAATGTCCAAAAGGTTAGTGGATGATTTTACGAAATGGGCGTTTTTATCGACTTCGTGGTTTTTCATTTTGCTGGAAAATGTTGAAAGTTGTTGGAAGTCAGATTATTTCTTGCGTATTTTTTTTTTGTTTATTTCAATTTTAGCCATAATTCGTTTTTCCGGGATTATTGCAAAATTTACAAAAAATAATATGAATAAAAAAATGCAAAATGACCCAGGGACTCCATAACCTCAGAAACCATAATCCGATCTAATCTCTTGAACATTTTAGAGCAATATTAAGAAACCATAAAGTCGATATAAATTTTTATTTCACATTACATACTTCTTTTTCGTTGGAGAAAAATTCAATTACATCAATTAAATCGCACACAGGAAGCTTCAAGTGCGCTTCCGGCGATAAATGCATCAACATGAAGTTATTATGCGACGGTGAAAAAAACTGCGTTGACGGATCAGACGAAAGTACCGCCGAAGGAGGCCCATGCGGTAAGTCGTTCGATGGCACGTGTCATTGAGAGGAAAATTCACGTATCACGTGTTACAGAAGGTAAAACATGCAGCGAGGATGAATTCTCTTGCGATGGTTCACGTTGCATCTCGAAATACTGGATTTGCGACGGCGAGCCGGATTGTTTGGATAAAAGCGACGAAGAAAGTGAGAATTGCCATTTGCACGAATGCTCCAAAGATCAATTCCGATGCTTGAAGAGTCGCAGGTGTATACCATCGACGTGGGTTTGCGATAACCAATACGATTGCGGTGATGATGATCGCTCGGATGAGGCTCAAAATTGCAGTAAATTATGTTCAATTTGTATACGCATTTTATCATCGTATAACGTGTATTTTCGTGGTAGCTACGAAGAGATGCGCAGTGAACGAGTACTCGTGCCGGAGCGGGATGTGTATTTCGATGGAGATGGTATGCAATGGTAGAGAAGACTGCGATGATTGCGACGATAATGATGGCACGTGTCATATATCATCGGATGAAGCCTCGTGTGCTAAGTTGTGTAAAAATAACGAAGTAGGTGTATGCGATGGTTGGATTTTTAGGCTTTTTTTCTCATAATGTCGTATCCGTAGATTTTATGTTTACCCGAAGCCGTTTGTATTTCGAAGAGTAAAATATGCGATGGAAATAAAGACTGCGTTGATGGCGCAGATGAGTTTAGCTGCCAGGATTTAGGTAAATTATACCCCTCAAGTGGAACTCCCCTATGAGGAAATAATTCATGGTTTTAATCACAGATCGAAATAAATCCTTGCCCGAGATCGATTTCGAAATACCTTTATCTTGCGAGTACCCGAATCGTTATTGTGATAATCGTACGCGATGCATCGTCCCAGAGCAGCTTTGCAATAATTTCGCAAACTGCATAGATGGATCAGATGAAGGCGGAAGATGCGGTAAAATAAACAGAATTTTCATCGATTAATTTTTTTTTCAAATTATACATGATCGTTCGATTCGGTAGACGATGACATCTGCGAATATGGATCGGAATGCACTCACACGTGTCAAACAGCTCCTAACGGATTCTTTTGCACGTGCCCGGCCAACATGTACTTGCAAAACGACAACGTCACGTGTAACACGAACCACAGATGTGAATCTTGGGGCACGTGTTCTCAAAAATGCACCGTCACCGGAAGACATTCTCATAAATGCGAATGTTTCGACGGCTACGAGATTCAATCTGATCATTTTTCGTGTAAATCAACTGGTAAGTTGATATTACACGTGTGCAAATCACATTTTTGAAATTGCAACCTTTGTACTTTTTTTACATAGAAAAATCCGTCCCGAAAATAATATTCAGTATTAGACACGAACTACGTAGTATTAATTTATACACGATGGGGTCAACTTCCATGACGTTAGGATTGAAAAACACCATCGCGTTGGATTTTCTATATCTAAACGGAACATATACCATATTTTGGACTGATGTTGTAGACGATAAGATCTTCAAAGGGACTTTGGAAGACGATGGTGAGTTACACGTGGATGGATGTAGATCTTAAGATAACCTTGAACTTGAAAAATGAAAAAAAAACGCGTTATTACCGCGTATTATAAATTATACGATTTTTTTATAGTTCTCACCGATATCGAAGAAATCGTCAAGTCTGGTTTAGCGACGGCCGAAGGACTAGCGGTTGATTGGATGGGATTGAATTTATATTGGGTCGAAAGCAATATCAATCAAATAGAGGTATCTCGTATAAACGGAAGTTTCAGGCGAACTTTGGTAGCATCTGATCTAGAAAATCCTCGAGCTATCGCGTTAGACCCGCGATACGGGTAATTTGCACGATTTCACGTAGAAAACCTAATTCCACGTGCTAAAGTGATACTTCGCAGGTGGTTGTTTTGGACGGATTGGGGCAATAAGGCGCCTCGTATCGAACGTTGTAGCATGTCCGGTGATTATCGCTCGATCATCGTTCGTATTGATGATTTAACCGATGGAGAGTGGCCGAACGGATTAACCCTGGATTATCAACTGAAAAGGGTGTATTGGGTGGATGCGAGGTATGCTCGTGTCCCTGAATAGTGAATATGGTTTCGATTTGTTATTCAATGACGTGTTTTAGATTACATGCAATATTTACGGTCGATTACGACGGTGGTGATTTACGCGAGTTGATTAAAGAGCACGATTTACTTGATCACCCCTTTGCCATAACTTTATTCGAGAATAACATGTACTGGACTGATTGGAGATCGAATGCTGTGATTAGAGCGAATAAATGGAACGCTTCGGATTTATCTATCCTTCAACGTACATCTACGCAGCTTTTCGACGTGAAAATTATGCATCCAAGTAGACAACCCAGAGGTAATATGACGTAAATAAATTACTATAATGATTTGTAAGTCATTAATTCATCGCGTACTTATTAACGAGTTACAGGAATTTTCAATCCGTGCGCTATTAATAATGGGAACTGTTCGCATTTATGTTTATTAAGCATAAATGGAACGTATAATTGCGCCTGTCCTCATATCATGATTTTAACCGCTGATAATAGAACTTGTAAAGGTGAATTGGATTATTTGGAGTACTTTGGAGGAGGCGAAATTCAAAAAATTCCCGAAATGAAAGAAAAATTGACTTTCTAAGGTTCATGTTAATGCGCAGCTACGCATAGTTTCAAAAGATCACTGCGCAACTACCCAAAGTTTCATAAAATTCCATAGAAAAGCTTATAATGAAGAGGGTATTATAGCTTTTGTAGCAAAATAATTAAATTACAACGAATATTAAAAAGATACAAACAAATTGTCGATATGAAAAATTTTCTTGTTTAAATTTCCAACAACTTTTGTTTCAAAAATTTTCTTCTCAAGTCACCCCAAGTTTTACAAAAACGCCCCATCATGAAATCTCGTCTGTGATGACGTCATTACAGCGAAATTTGACGTAATGCAAAAGAAATTTTTATTGCAAAAAATACTCATTTAATTCCGGACATTTTTTGTTTCAAAATTTTGTCATTTCAAAGTCACCCCAGACGTCGCAAATACACCCCTACTGAGTTATTTTGTGTGCAATGCGAAAATATGGCAAAATTTGAAGAAACACGAAAAAGTGATATAAAAAATGTTCCTAATTAAATTTTGAAGGAATTTTGTTTCAAATATTTTCCTCTCAAGTCGCCCCAAGCCTTACAAAGACGCCCCAATTTGAGTATTACATGCATGTAAATGGTGGTTTGCTATTTTCAACGCATGTCACCCTCACAGAAGCGAATTTTGGGAACCAGTGGTTGATCTAAGGTAAAAAATGTTGAAACAAAAGTTGAAGGGAATTGAAAGGAGTGCATTTTGATATATAAACTTTTTTTCGCTTGTCTTCGAGTTTTCGAGATATCACAGAAGGTCTCATTTTGAAGGCTAAAAACCTCCACAAAATGGACTCCAAGACATCATTTTGAAAGGATTTTAATACTCGATATTTTTTCATTAATTCACAATGTTATCCAATTTCTCTTCATTTTCGTGATTTTTTTGAATTTCGCTTCTGCATATTTACATTTTGGAAATATTACATTTTTTTTTCGTCGCCAGAAAACGAAGTATTTCTATTATATTCTCGTCCGAGCGAAATCCGAGGCGCTGATTTGATTCAACCGTATTACTACACAGTTCCGGCGATCATGGTGCCGAACGTGTTCAATCCGATTGAATTAGATTTCGACGCGTCTTCGAAATACATTTATTGGATCGATTCGCACGTGAAGGAGGTCAAAAGAACGCCCATTATTGGCGGAAACGTCGAGAGTATCATCGATACAGGTTGATAAACGCGTTTATTCGTTATATCGTCGAAGGAATCCACGTGTTAATTTGACGTTTCACGTGTCAGGTGTAAATAACCCTAGCGGTTTGGCTGTGGATTGGATATCGAAGAATTTATTCATTTCTACGAACGAAGATGAAGCTCGTATTATCGCGTGTAATCTGAAAGGCGAATTTTTCACGGTTATTTTTTCGAATCAAGAGTTAATTGACAATGAAAAAGTAAATCTCCGGTTTTTAAAGTTCCTATGTGTTTCACGTGTATTTTATCGAGACTGTTGTTGTAGATTATCAGCATCAAGTCATTAGCTATTCAGCCAACCGCTGGTCGATTATTTTGGGCGATCACGAAAGAGAACTCGAAATACAGCATCATTAGTAGTGATACTAGTGGCATGCAACGATCTACGTTGACATCGGATAAAGATAACGAGTCACTTATTGATCCCTCTTGTTAGTTTTTTCTCGATTTTTTTTTTTTCGAAGACCAAAAGTGTAACACTATTTTTTACAGGTTTGACGGTCGATGATTGGAGTAACTCTTTGTATTGGATTAATAGAGAAACGCACGTCGTGCAGTTTATGAATTTAAAAACGCATAAAAGACAAGATCTCCTTCTTCACGCCGATCAAGATGTCCCGGTTGCGATAACTATCCATAAAGATTCGATATTCTACGCGGATTCCGATTCGAATATTCATATCGCGAATAAGACAGATGGCTCGAGCGATACGATATTTCGAACTAATACGAGTAAATTATTCGATTAATTTTGTTTTCGATTCCATATTACGGTGTATTTTACCCCAGGCGGAGTGAATTCGATGGTTGTTTATGATCCGTCTAAGCAACGAGGAACGAACGCTTGCGCCAAGAATCGTGGTAATTGTTCGCATCTCTGTTTACCCGTCTCGGCCACGGCTAGAGTATGCAAATGTAGCATCGGATACGTCAATGACCCGAAAGATTCCACCAAATGCATAGGTATGTTGAAAAACACGCGAAGATTGTTCTCGGAGATTATTACCAAATGTGTTACAGGAGTTGAGGAGTTCATATTGTATTCTATTCATTGGGAAATCAAAGGTATCACGTTGAATTCAACGGTCAACCAAACTGTGAGCGTTTTAGCTCCTATTTCACATATATCAATGGCCTCCAGTGTCGATTTCCATGCGAGTTAGTATTCTTTCGCGTATATTTGTCTTATTATTTGTGATATTTATGCCTTCGCTTTGCAGAGGAAGATTATTTATATTGGGCCGATAGCGATCACGGTACTATAACTCGTATCAAAAGAGACGGATCGCAACGCGAGACTATCATCGGGTTGCCCAACCACGACACCACTCAGACCGATTGGTTAGCTGGTAAGTATCTCAAACGATGCAAGACATGGATCGGAAAATAACCTCGTTTGATTTAAGGCATCGCCGTGGACTGGATAGCCGGCAATATCTACTGGACGGATCCTCGACTTCATGTCATCGAAGTGAGTCGCCTGAACGGAACTCACAGGAAAGTGCTCATATATACAGGAAACGATAAACCGATCTTCATAGCCGTTGATCCTCTTCACGGATTGATGTTCTGGAACGAAGGCGGTGATATGAAGCATATAAGACGAGCTACCCTTAGCGGTACTGATAAACGAATTGTCGTGAAAGAGATTAAATCGAATATAAATGATATTACGTTGGATTACGAAGTACGTCGTTTATCATTACTTTTCGCGCAATTATCCTAAAATTGAGTTATTACAGAATGAAATGTTATATTGGTGCGAGACGAATAGTATTTATGGAGCTAGATACGACGGCGATGGCGTAAAATTGATGCTGCGTGAATCTCGAAGCGCACCTGCTGGATTGGTCGTATACAACGATAGTTTATATTGGATCGATGTGTAAGTTTTTCAAATATTCCATCGAATGTATATTTTAAAATAATTACCTGCCTTTATAAATATTTAAAAATAATCACCAAACTTTTACCTGCACAGAGTACATAATCACGGTAGCCTGAAAAAAGCCCCTTTGGTAAATATATCGAATTACGAAGATATTCTAAACGGAGTCGGTGATTCGTTACGAGACATCGTGATATTCTCGGAGAAAAGGCAAATGGGCACGAATCCGTGTGCCGTCAATAATGGAGGATGCAGCGAGCTTTGTTTGTTTGACGGAACGAAAGCAATCTGCCATTGTACTTATTCCGTCGTCGCTCCTGATAAAAAAACTTGCATACGTAAGTTTCCAGTGGCACATTTTAACGGAAATGTTCATATTGCTTTTATCGTAATTCCAACTCTGTGTCCAATTGCATGATTTCAGCGTATAAGACGTTCTTGATGTATTCCGGTATCACTCATATTGACAGTATTCATATCACCGACACCGAAGATATGAATGCTCCTTATGCGATTATATCTTCTAAAACCAATATGCTCAATACAATCGGGCTGACGTATGATTACAACCATCAATTACTGTATTACTCGGATATTCAGAGAAGTACAATAAACGCGGTTTATTTTAATGGCTCGAATCATCGAATTATCGCCGATCGTAAGTCTAATCGAGTGTTGGGTTTTTATTGTGATGTTGTAATGGCGAATTCTCGTCAGTTTTTTGTTTTGATCGGTAAACGAAAGAAACTTTGGTTGGATATTCATGTTGGCGTGTCTTTGTGCAGTATAGGGCCATTTGAGAAGAAATTACTTCGAAGCAAAAGTTTCTGGAAACCGAATAAGGAATATTTTTTGTCTGAAAGATTTTTCTGTATCTCTTTAAATTTCGCCGTAGAGGCAACACTGCAAAGACAATCCTCAGTTGGGGTGTTTTTGTGAGGCTTGGGGTGACTTGAGATGAAAATTCTTGAAAATTCTTGAAACAAAAGTTGTTGGAAATTTAACGAGAAATATTTTTTATCTGAAATTTTTTTTGTATCGTCATGGAGGCAACACTGCGAACAAAATTCCTCAGTTAGGGTGTTTTTATGAGGCTTGGGGTGACTTGAGATGAAAATTCTTGATTCAAAAGTTGTTGGAAATTTAACGAGGAATATTTTTTGTCTGAATTTTTTTTTTGTATCTTTTCAAATTTCGTCATAGAGACAAAACTGCGAACAAAATTCCTCAGTTGGGGTGTTTTTGTGAGGCTTGGGGTGACTTGAGATGAAAATTCCTGAAAATTCTTGAAATAAAAATTGTTGGAAATTTAACGAGGAATAGTTTTTTTCTGAAACATTTTTCTGTATCTCTTCAAATTTCGTCATGGAAGCAACACTGTGAACAAAATTTCTCAGTTGGAGTGTTTTTGTAACTTTTTAGGTGACTTGAGATGAAAACTTTTGAAATAGTGGAAAATGAAACGAGAAATACTTTTTGCCTGAAAAATTTTTGTATACATAGCCTACTCAAATTTCTTCATAATGGCGACACTGCGAACTACATTCCTCAGTTTTAGTATCTGTGAGTTTTGGAGCGATTTGAGATGGAAACTCTTGAAACAAAATTTGTTGGAAATTAAATTAGGAAAATTTTTCGAATTAGTAATTTTTTCATGTCTTGAATTTTTGCAATTATTTTGGCATTTTCTCTAAAAAAAAAAGACGAATTGTACAAAAATTTGACGAGATACATGAAAATTCTTTTGGAACAACTTTTATTTAAAATTTTTTATCTGAAGTCACCCCGTACGTTACAAAAACGCCCCAACTTGAGTATTTCGCAAAGATTTCCGTTTGTTTACCCACCAAACCAAGAATTAATGAATACGAGCCATCTTGAAAAACTCTCTACCTTTATTTAATATTTTTCAAATATTTTCAGATGTCGGATTAGTCGAAGGTATAGTTTTCGAGACGAGTGAGAATTGGTTATTCTGGACGTGCAACAGCAACGCGACCATTAACAAGTTAAAATTATACCAAAACTCTTCCAAACCCGAAGTAGTGGTTAGACTTTCGGCTCAAGATAAACCTCGAGGAATCGCTGTCGACAGCTGCGAAATGTAATACGACTTCATACAAGGATCGTTTATCATTCGGCTCTGTAACTTTGTTAATTTTCAGGAGAGTTTATTGGACGAATTGGAACAGCGAGAGGCCAAGTATACAGAGGTCTTTCGCCAATGGTTACCAAGTGGAGGCGATCATAACGACGAATATAATTATGCCTAATGCCATTTTCTTGGATCACGATACTCAGAAGTTGTACTGGGCTGATGCCAGAATGGATAAGATTGAATATTGCGAGTACAATGGTACCAAAAGAGTTGTGAGTATTATTTGCTCGTGTAGATTGTAGTTTTTATGCAAAATAATGACGATTTTTCATTTCGATAGATAATACCGAATGCGAAACCACCTCATACGTTTGGATTGGCTGTATACGGAGATTACTTGTTTTGGACCGATTGGGTCATGCAAGCTGTGATGAGATGCGATAAATATACCGGAGAAAACGCTATCAAACTTCGATCAGCATCTAGACCAATGGGAATTATCGCTGTGACCGATACACTTCCTGGATGTGAGTAAACACAGGTTTGCTATCTTGGTATCAGCAAGGTGATTAATTTGAGGAATTTCTTCAAGGTTTCTCAAACCGATGCTTATACACGAACGGCGGCTGCGAAGATATCTGCACCTCTGGTGCTGGTGGCTCAGTGATATGCAAATGTCGCGAAGGCAGGCGATTACTAGAAGATGGATATCGTTGCGTTAACATCAACGGTAGTCATTACAAATGCCACGACGACGAGTTCACGTGCTCAGGAGGGCAATGTATTCCGTACGAAGTTACATGCGATGGTAACGCTCACTGTATCGATAAATCCGACGAAGATCCAATTTATTGCAGTATGTTTTTTCACTTTTCATTCAAAAGTACCGGATTTTTGTTCATTTATAAATAATTCCAGGTAAAAGGAAATGTCGCCAGGGATTCATCGCTTGCGATCATAATAGATGCGTGCCCGGTGAGAAGAAATGCAACGGGTTCATCGATTGCATGGATTCGTCAGATGAACTAGATTGCCCTTGTCCCGAGAATCACTTCAGATGCGGTAATGGCGATTGCATACCAGCTTCTTTGCAATGCAACGGTGACAGAGATTGCTTGGATTACTCGGATGAGAAAAATTGTCGTAAGATATTTCAGTAAAGATATATTAAAGAAATAAGTGCGGTTACTAAGCGTGTCTATCTCATGTAGCAATCAACTGTAGCAAATTACCAATCGGAAAAGGAATCCCATGTAATTCCACTTCAATCTGTATTCATCAACAATGGCTTTGTGATGGTGATAACGATTGCGGTGATAACAGCGACGAAATTAATTGCGATAAAGATGGTATTTCGTCGAATTTCTCGTGAAATTTCCAAAAATTGGGGTTTATATATGTTAAATTTACAGGACCTAATTCGACATTCTCCTGCGGCGCTGATAAATTCAAATGCAAAAATTCCAGATGCATTCCACAAAGCTGGGTCTGCGATCGTGATAACGATTGCGGAGATAATACAACCGAAACGTCGTTATCGTCAGATGAAACGAATTGCAGTAAGTACAAAATCCTAATTTGAGATTTGAGAAATGTCAGAATCTCGTTTATCGATGATTTCAGCATTTACATGCAACAGCGATCACTTCCCTTGTGATAATAAAGAAGGTTGTTTCCTGAGGACGTGGCAATGCGATGGAATTCAAGATTGTTCGGATGGATCCGATGAGAAGGGTTGTGGTACGTGGTCGTGTTGTCGTGGAAGTCTCGTATAGCGTATTTTATTTTGTGTTGGGGCGAGGAGGGGGGGGGGGAGATGAACAAATTTTATTTACGGAAGGTCGATGACCTCTGATAGAAGGAGATAGAGAAAAATTTTTCAAACAAAAGTTGTAGAGCATTAAAAAATCTTCATTTTATGTTCCATTCATTTTTGCAACCAGTTCGATATTTTACGACTAAAAGTGTTTTTTTTTTTAAAACTGCGGTCGTGAAATATTAAACTGGTTACAAAAGTAAATGGGACATAAAATGGAGCTTTTTTGATGCTCTATAATTTCTGCTTGAAATATTTTCTTATATCTTCGTTTTTTCTAGAAATTATCGACAATCGGTTCAAAACCGTTGAACCGGTTTCAAAATTTTTTATTTATGGTCGCCATTCCGTCGCGTAGTATTTAATGCCGACTGTTTAAATTTCTCGAGAAAAAGCATATTTTGTAGTCAACGGACACCCTGTATATTAGTAATAAATTCTTCACCACCCCTCCCCCTCCCATAGAAAATTAAAGGCATCGTACGCGACTCCTGCGACTTTCGATCGAAGAATCTGGTGTTCAGATCATCAAGATATTTCATTACAGATACCAGAACCTGTCTGGATTCCGAATTCAGATGTAACTCCACCGGAAGATGCATACCGTGGCCTTGGGTATGCGATAAAGAATTCGATTGCCACGACAGATCCGACGAATCCATCGAACAGGAATGTATTCCGTACTGGAACGAGAAATGCTCGCCTGATAAATTCATGTGCCAAAATAAGAAATGTATTTTTAACGTAAGTCGTCTTCGATTCCAATCTTGACCCGTGTACGAGATCTATAATGATGATTTGTCTCGTAGGAATATTACTGCGACGGAGACGACGACTGTGGAGATAACTCCGACGAACCGCCTAGCTGCAGGGTTTGCGAATCGCCTAATTTCGCGTGTAGCAACGGGAAATGCGTCCATTTGAGTGTGACCTGCGACGGGAAAGATGACTGCGGGGATAATTCGGACGAAAATATCAATAATACGATTTGCGAAAGTAATAGTGAAAATTTTTATGCGACGCGAATTAATTTACTTATCGTATTGATTTATTTATGACGAAAATCACAGAAAATCACATGAATCAGAGCTGTACCAAGGACATGTTCTTGTGCCAGAATCAAAGATGCATCAATGAATCGTTTGTTTGTAATGGGAAAAACGACTGCGGTGATTTTAGCGACGAAAATAAATGCAGTAAGGATCGAAATATTTCAACGAATATTAAAATAAAATTTAAAAATTTAAAAAACACTCGTTTTTCCAGATATCAACGAATGCGCTTTAACCATTAGTAATTGTCAGCATCTATGCATCGATAAAAAAATCGGCTTCGAGTGCGCTTGCCATCCTGGCTACCAAGTGCATCCGACTATGCGTCATGTCTGTATCGACATCAACGAATGCAAGAACAGACCATGTAGTCAGATGTGTGTCAACGAACGAGGATCGTATAAATGTTACTGCGCCGATGGATATATTTTAATGGAAGATAAACATTCGTGTAAATTGAATGGTAAGACTTACATAAATATATTTATACAAAGGTGGCCCGATTTGAAGATAATTTCGAATTTTTTACGTATTTTTTAGACGAACATACTCCTTATTTGTTGGTCACGAACAAACATTATATTAGGAAAATCGATTTCCGCGGCGAATCCAGCGTCGAGGTTCATAATCTTACCAATGCCGTAGCATTGGATTATGATTATGAAAGTCGATGTTTGTATTGGTCGGAAATATCCAAAAGTCTGAAGGCGATTCGTCGTCAGTGTCCGGAAAATACCACTTTTCAGGTAAACGGTCAATTTCAACTACTAAATATATTTTTAAACTGGTTTTCAAGTTCCACAAAAAAAAATTCGTGGAAAATTCTCAAGCTATTTTTAAATTACAGAAAGCTAAAAAAATTGTTTTTTTTTCAAATACGTATTTACGTCTGCGTCTCAAACGCAATATTTTGATGATTTTACTATTTTTAATTTTTAAAGAGATTTGAAAATGAAAAAAAAATTTTTGATTTCTAGTAAAAAAAAAATCAAAAATTCCGTTCATTTGTTTTTTTTTAATTACTTTTTATTTCAAAAATAACACGTCTATATTTCAAAATTTGAGTAAAATATACTCGTAATTGTAGCGTTAGCAAAAGTAGGTCAAAACGCTACTCATAGATAAAGTGTGTCGCACAATAAAATAAATACTCTTCCTTGATTATTAAAAATTTTGTATACCTTTTCTCCCCTCTCTCTTCCCTATAATTTTTCACTATTTTGATCATTTCTTTAAACAAGTATCTTATTAAAAATTTTTTTAAATTCAAATTTCATGAGATGCATTTTTTTAACTGCGAGAATTTCAATTTTAAATTTTTTCAAAAATGTTGGTTAATGGAGTTGTGCTAAAATTTTAAATTTTTTTGATACAACTTTGAGTGACAATAAAAATGAAAAATAATGAAAAATCGCTTGATAACCGTAAAAAAAAATTTATTTTAACAAATAATTAAAAAAATCCATCGACATTTTGTCCTCATAAAAACACAAAATAACTCAAATTGTTCCAAAATATTACGATTGAACGATGTTTCGTATTATGTACCTCACCAAATCACTAAACCCCTCACCCTCTCCCCTCTTTAATTTGAATATCACAATCGGAAAATTTTGAAATCACAAAAATTCTGTATCAACGAAATAACCCGTGAACACGCCGAATTTCAGTGAAAACTCTATAAAAATGACGTGAGCAATTGAAAATGAATAAAAATCTATTTTTTTCTTCTCATAGGGGTGGACTTTTGGGGATATGGAGACGGGAGGGGG
>QBDW01002583.1:0-11576 GCA_003261595.1 Maconellicoccus hirsutus | reverse complement strand
GTTATGAATTTTCAAAGTTTGAACTCCAAAAAGTATAGTTTTGAGAAAAACGCGTTTAAAGTTTTGAGTACATGTTTTTTGAAATTGTCGTGAAACTAAGATAGGTATGAACAAAGTCCATTATACCAAAATGTTCAGCATGAAATTTCGCATCACCCTGCATTTTTTGTAAGATTTTCATTTTTTTTACATGGAGAAAAAACAATTCCGCAGTGATTTTGGTAAATTTTTAAAAATTTTTCTGAAAAATGGAGTAATAATAACCAAGGCGATATTATTCAATTATTTATTCACTTTTACAACTAATTATAACAAAATTTCGAACCGTTTGTGTACTCCTATCGAAGTAACCAATTATACCATTCGAAAGAGCGTTAAATTTCCTATCTGAATCCGTCAAAACCTGAAAAACGGTAATTTTGACCCGAACGTCTATTTTTGCGATTATCTCAGTTTCACTTTTCTGTCCAAGTTGCCCCTTTTGCTAGATAATGTCTCAAATATGAATAACGAAATGCATTTTATTTAGGTACATGTTAGGTTAACTAAAATAACAAGATACACAGCTACTGGTCACAGCCAGTGATAGAAGAACGAACAAGAACGAGAACAAAAAACGCAAGGAAACAAAAATAACCAATATTTTTTTTGTAAACGAAAAACAAAAACTTTAAAAGGAAATTTTTCGGGAATGAACTAGAACGAGAACTTGAAATGCGAAAGAACGAAGAACTAAGAACGAAAGAGAACTTCAAAAATGATTTTTTGGAGAATAAAAAACAAGAACGGTTTTCTCAACGTTCTTTGTTCTTTAAATTTTCATCAATTTCTCAATTGAAAATAGTAAATCTAAACTTTAAAATCATATATCTCGGTTGCTTATCGAGGTAGACACCTGTGGTTTAATGCATTGAATTTTATGTAAAATTTCCTGTAAGAATCACTCATCAACATTGAAAATAACTTCAAATTTGAGAATTTCATTTTTTGAAAAAAGGCAAAAAAAGCCTGTCATTGCGAGAATTTTAAAAAGTAATAAGTTGAGGTATCGTGAGTCAGCGATGATTTTATATCAATTTTTCGAAAAAAAAATAATAATAAAGAACGAAGAACGATGTGAGAACGAACGAAAACTTTGTATTTTTGAGAACAAAGAACGAAGAACGAGAACGATCCGAATTCTTTGGGAACAAACAAACTGAGAACGAGAACGGTGGTCGGCTGTTGTTTGCTCATGGAACAGGAACGACTTACGTTCTCCTAGCTGAAAACGTTCGCGAACGAGAACGTTTTTTGGACGTTCTTCCATCACTGGTCACAGCAGAAAGGGGAATCGTGTAAATTAAATTTATGTAAATAATTGCTCACATTTTTCCCTGTAGAGGCGCTGCTCATTAATCTCCGTAAGTGATTTTTTCGACTTTCAATAAAAAATTTCCTTGCAGTAGTTGGTTTTGGTTTCGTTCCCTGTAATTTCATTGGTCGAAGTCTGATTGATTGTTTTCTGTGATATCACCGAAAATGGTGGATTGTTTTCTATGACATCACAGTAAATGTTGGATTGTTTTCTGTGACATCACAGAAAATAATCGATCAGACTTCGACCAATGAGATTGCAAGGAATGAAATCAAAACCAACTATTGTATGGAAGTTCTTTATTAAAAGTCGAAAAAATCACGTCGCGTGGGTTCGCAGCGCCTCTACAGGGAAATATGCGAGTAATTATTTACCAAATCGCCATCTGGGCCCACTAGTTGTGTATCTTTTTATTCTACTGTCTTTGGATATATCGAATGAGAACATTCGCATACGTCAGACTGAAGATAGAATACTAAATCGATAATTTCACCATGTACCATTTTCAATATAGACCCACTTACTAGAAGGGTAAATAATAATGAAAACTTGTAATTGAATTTTTACCCGGTAAGATGTACATACAAAAGAAAACACTTGTCTGAGATGAACGAAACAAAAAGACGATAACGGTTGTTGACGTGTAATTACCGAAGCGACGATGCGTTCGAAATATAAAGATGACATCGAAAAGGGGGAGGTTTTTGATTAACATTAAAAAGTAAATTTGGCTTTTTGATTGCTATCATAGAGACGATCTCGAGATGACCCTTTTTCTTGTTCACTTTTGCTTTTCAACATTTCGCCAAATTTGTCTAACCGTAACTTTTGTCTTGTGTCAATAAGACTTGAGAAAAATAAACGTGATTGTGTTTTTCATAAGGTTTTATATATTCTCGATATGTTCTGTTTACTGCGAAGATATAATTCGAGTTTTATTTTAGTAGCGAAATGCGTCTTTTTTTTCGAGATCCTCGATCGCGACACGAAGATGGTCGTTACGACGGGTAATTTCGGTATTTTAGAATTCGACGGTAAACTTTATTGAATAAAATTTTCAGTAATGTCACCATCAGATCTACGTTATTGCGATGTTATTCCCGAGTCTAGAAATGTAATTTAAATTTACAAAGACAGAGTTCCCTCTTTTTTGCCAATGAAAGGGAAACATGGTTAAATTTGATCGCGTTCGAATTTTTTACGTATAAAAAATGTAATATTCAACGATTGTCTGGAAGAATTCTTTTGATGAAATTTCTGCAAGTTTGTGAGATGAAAAACGACGTGATTAGAGGTGACGTTATATAAAATTGTATGCGAATGGAGGAAGAAAAAAGGTAGTTTTCTATAATGTCGGACACGTTTTAAATATGCGACAATCGCGAGATGGATTTTTTGATTTTAATTTATATATTGCTTCGAGGTTCACGTATTACTTTTCGATATAGCTATTTTATTCTCGTGTCTGCCATCTTTTATATATTAGACCTTGTTCAAATTTCAACCAGGATGTATTTACCTATACTGTTGTTGGAAGTTTTAGCATTTTTTCTTCTTACTTCATCAGCTATATAACTCGAGTACGCGGAAAAATATACGCCGCAATATTTTCACCAGTCTCGTCCCAAGAATAAAATTCGATTCTCTGAAGTAAAAGAAAGCAAGGCGGAGAGAAACGAGTAAAAAAATTCAACATATTAAAATCTATATAATATGCAACCTAGTTTTTGAAGTCTTTTGGTAAACAGAAAAAAGGTCGGGTTTGCGGGGTACTAAAGGGCAAGTCCGGGGAAACGGTAGCGTCTCTACGAAGGAGAAGCTACAAAAGGGGGTAAATTTATTCATCAATCATTTGTTCCATTCATCAAAAAAGTAAATTAGAAAAATACGCCTGCGACATTTCGTCAATTGAAACCGATGCTATTTGCGAATTTTAATTAAAAATTGTCTTTTGTGCCGTTGCACGAGAAATCCAACGCGAAAAAACGTGAAAAGTATAATAAACCGTTTTGGTGTAATTTATGTCATAAAATGTGTGGCCCATTTTACGAGTAAACTTTCCAAAACATTGGCACCCAAAGTACAATTTACGAGTTCGATTCCAAGTTTTTTTTTCCTTCTGTTTAATGTATTTGTCGAATATCGATAAAGCGAGTATGGCCAATGGAGCTAAGAAATGTTCGCTGCGAAACGCGGTATTTCGACTTGATTTAAAATTTCGTTTTATCGTCGGATTTTCGTTTTGCACCGAGTCGGATTTAAAATAGGTGATCAGAATGGTTCGGGATTCAGCGAAGAAGTTTTTTGTATTGTTTTTTCGAGTCGTGTTGCGTTTGTAATGGTGGAAATTGGTTTGGAGTGTGTTTTCACCAGCGACATGCAAAAAATGAATCAATAAAAAACTGCGACCGGGTGTAAAGTTTTGCATGCGATCGAATAAATTACCGAGTATTTAATATAAGCTTATTTCATAAAATACCGGGAAATTAGGTTAAACCGGGGAAGTTTTTTTTTTCGAAGTTCGTTTGTAAAAAGTATTAAAAGCGAGCTTCTTGCGAATTAAGAAATTCTGAATGCCAGTACTTTCTGAAATGAATTATGGTGTCGTTGTGTTGCACAAAAATGCCAAAAATAAATAACCAGTCCGACGATATTTTCCGAGAATTGTTGAAAAGGGTATGTACAGTAATTGGCTGAATTTTTCAAGGTACAGATATTCCTTTATTGAGGATATTCGAAATTGGGTTCTTTTGCGGACTTGTGTGATATAGTTTTTGGGCACAAAAATTCAAAAAATCGAAAATAATTCAAAATGAAAATTTCTAACAATGGGCAAAATCTGTGAGTATATTAGTTTCATTTCTTTTTCATCTCTTTGGTAAAACACGCCATCGGAGCAAAGGGGATGAAGGGAAGAAGGGTAGACCTGACGTGAAACAGGTTGACGAGGTATAGATATTTTCCACTTGTAATTGGGAGTTTCGTTCTAGAGACTTGTATTTTGATTTCGGTTCAATGTAGTTACTTGTTTTTTGAAGCTTTATGGGATACAGGTTAGCCTCCCCCAACCCTCACTAGTGAAACAGTCCATTCAAAACAGATTCATATATACAGGGTGTTCCGAGGTAAGAAGTAAGGCCTTCAACCCAGAAGCTATGCAACATAAACTGAGTCCATGTATGCTTGTTTGCCCAACCCCTAAGTCACAGGGGTTCAAAAAAATTTTTTTTTTCAATTTCGTTTGACGATTTTGAATAATTATACCGCGATTACTAAAATAGATAAAAATATGCGGTTTTTTGTGGGAAAAAGATAATTCTATCTAGATTATTCTAGTGCGGATGATTTTTGTGTTAGGTGAATATTGAAGGATGTAAATGACAAATTAAAGAAGAAAACGCGTTTCAAATTGTGAAATTTTTTCTTATAACATGTGCCTTTAACAGATGTTTTTAGAAGGAAAACGTTTGCTCTTTCTAATGCCGCACACCTCGTCTTTCTAGCTTAATTAGATTAAAAGTTATGAAAATTGAAATTTCCAAAACTTTTCAAAATGATGTAAATTTTTGCAATTTTTAATTTTTGAACGACCATAACTTCTTATCTATGTGAGATAGAGAGGTGAGGTTTGCGGCATTAAACAGGATGGTCTCTCCCCCTCCAGAAACACTTATTAGAGTGATTGGTCATCGGTGAAGTTTTTCATCAATTCGTAATTTTTTTTTTAAATATCATTTTATCGCACCAAAAAGTGAAAAATCGCTCTCAAATTTTCTATAAATTTTCTTTTAAAAATATTATTTTAATTGGCGAACAAGTTTATCTTCGTAAATGAAACAGGGTTTTCTGACTCACCTGACGATGCATTATGAGATATTAAAGGAAGATTTGTATAGCGACTTTGCAAAAGCTATGACGCCCTGTTTTAGTTCTCAGCCAATTCCACTTTGACTATTGCACGAAGTGATTAACGTAGTCGTAGGGTTCTTACAAAGCACTAAATTGGCCAGTCATGCTGAAAGGTTGTTGCAGTTAGAGGTTAGTAATTTTTTGAAGGGGATGCTAATTAGTTGTTGCAAGTTGTAATGTTTTGTCGAACAAGAAAACCGACTTGATTTTTCATGAAATTACCTTTGTTGAAAAATACTGAAATCAAATTGGAAAATTTCTCAGTCTCGGATGTTTTACCCAAGTTAATCGTTTCTGTAGCGTTAACGTCTTGATTTATGATCACGACGTTGGTGAAATTGTGAAATGTGGTATACGAGCTATTTTACAAAACACTCGAAGCATTGCAAACATTACGTCGCAATTAACGACTCATTTTATTATGCTTATTCATTTCAGATGACTTTGCTTACATCTTCGTAAGGTGAAATATCACACAAACGAAGGTACTCGAGGTATCCGAAAGTATTCTACTTAAATGTTGAATCCGTCAGGTTAAAAATAATTGGTGGTACTCGTACACTTGTTATTTATTTCAGAAAAATTCCAAGGTGAAAAAATTTCTACGCTGTTGGTTGCTAGTAAAATTTGCTAGTCTCGTGACTCCTTCAATACCGTAGCATAGGCAAAATTATTATTTTTTCAGAAGCTCTTTTTTTTTCACGTCGTAAATAATGAATACAACAAAACCCTTAGGTGATTTTTTTCAAACGTGGGTAAATTTTTCGTGCAATTTTCACGATCAGCTTACGAATGACTGTGTTTTCGTGGTATTACACAATTCGTGAGATTTCTTTTATATTTACGCTGACAAATTACGTCGAAGGTTTTGAGCACTTGGTAATGTTTAGACTGTGCCAGGGCACGTGCGTATTAAAAGGTCTTTAATTCTGTCGAGCCTTTGTGAAAAGGTAGCCGAGTTTATTTTTCTTTTCGCAGAATTTCTTTGCCGACTGTGTACACCAGACGACAACGTATCGATAAAAAAAAAAGGCTAAAGAATAAAGAAAACGTTTACAAACGATAATACGACTAAATTTCTTGCTGCGAAATATTTCGGTAGTGGGAAAAAATCCTATACGAAGCTTTCTTATTTTCCTGTAAAAATAAATACCAAAATGGTGAAATTTTCAAACGAAAAATCTATCCTTTGAATTTTGATTCGATAAAGATTAAATGACGCGTTTACAATCGCAGCTATCGAATTATAGGAGGAAAATCTCTAATTAAAATCGAGCTTCGGTACGTATTTCTCGTGTATTTACGTACATAACATAATGACACAAAGAGTAACGGGCCAATACGATGGAGATTTTATCAAAGAAGCTTCGAATAGGCTACGGAAGAGGGGCGAATTTTGCGAAACAATTTGTAAAGCTGTTTTTCAAAACGTTCGATTTTCTCGGCCAATTTACTCGAATTGCTGGGTTTCGCGAAGAATACCAAAAGCACGTTTCATTGCCTCGTTGATGAATTTTTATCAACGCGGAATGGTCGCGTTGACGAATGTAAGCATCCCGAAGAGAATGATACTCGATGTTGAATTAATTTACCAAACGAGAAGGGGAAGTACGTGATGGATGAGTTGTTTTGGTGGAAATTTCGCCCAATTTCTCGTCCGAAATAATTACTTCGTAGCAAGGCGACGAATTACGAAAAAATATAATTTATCGCCTGGTTTATTTTTTGAAAAGTCGAAATAAAAATTCGTTCGGAGGTTTTTTCTCGTCGTTTTTCAATTACGAGTTTCGATTATTTAGCCCGGCAACAAGCGTTTGAGAAATCGTAAAATATTTTAAATTAAATTATTTTCCCCGAAACGGGAAAAAGTTCTACTTATATTTAAATTTGAAATATTAATTTATTTTTTATACGTGTATTAATAATATATCGAGATTTTTTCCGGCCTGAGTTATTTTTCGTGGGTGAAATCGCGGCGAGGTATTTTTAAAACGGTGAAATAACCAAGTTATAATTTCATTCGTAAGTTTATCAACGAAGTTGAGAATTTCGAGGGTTTTTAAAATTTCGAAAAAAACTCATGCCAACTTTTACAGCAATTTTTTCAATTTTTTGCATCGATGGATTAACCGATGGTTGTTATTTGCGAGGTGGAATTTTTCAAGTATTTCAGCTTTGTTTTGCCTTTCAACCTACATCCAAAATAGATAATTTTCTCATCATTTACGTGTAGGAATAATGTGGGAAAAATTTTTCAGAATTTTCATATAAACAGAGAAGCATGGAATGCGATATACGATTTTGCCCAACGAAAAGCAAACCATTTAGAGAGAATTTTTCGAATAAGCTAATACAAAAACCATGAAAACAATTCGTTAACATGTCACTGCGAATAGATATGGTCGTACAAAATGGCGAAAATCCTGCAACCCAAAATAGTTAAAGTTCTTTCGGTCGTAAAACCTTGATACGAAAATTTACCTGTATCTCGGCTTTTCGCGTTATATAGAATGCGAAAAAAACCACGCACGTGTATTTTAGCAACCACTAACAGCGTGAAGCATCCTTAGAAAAACACTGTTTACAAACATTCCGTGGTATTTTTTTTCGCCCTAGAAGGAAATGCAACGTGGAAAGATGTTTATATAGGTCGAATTAAAACAGGTAGCCGGATCGTATTAAATATTCAATATTTAATAAATAATAAATACCCAGAGTTGGTATTTTAGTTCACGGTTGTTTGAAATTTGAACGATATCGTCGACCTATTGGGAATTTGAAGGTTTCAACGAAGGCCAGTCTAATTGTACATTCTGTCTGATAACGAGTTTTAATTTAAAGCTACGTGAAGCTCGTAAAACGTAATTTTTCGCGCTGCCTGAACACAATTTCCACCATTTTGTCGAGGCTCTTTCGTGCTATCGTTACTTTCACGAGTCGAACAAGATTTTCGAGAAAAAAAAACTCCAACTAGATACAACACGTGTTTGGCATCGCTAAATGCGAATTTTACGCGATTCGATCAAGCGAGCAATTTTTTCGAGTCGAAATTTAACGTCGTTCTCGAACGGATTTTCTCGCTTTCGTCGTGTAACCTTAAGAATGTCGTAAAACGTCGCGGGATTTTTTTCCGCGCAGGAGCTTCGACACGGGATCGTACATAATGGTGGAAAAAATCGCGTTAGATTGAATTTTCGGTGGATTTACGACTTAAAGCAGATGCGTCGTTTAAACGTAAAAGCTGGTAAAATTTGAAGGTGAAATTGGCAAAAAGCGTGTTTATGGCGATATTTTGACCAAAGAGTAAGTGTGTTTTCGGGCGAAATACACGTGTAATCAAGATACTAGTGATGGCTACGTGGAAAACATGCAAATAGTGTTATTACAATAAGTAAAAAAAAATCGTACTCACTTCTTTAATGGTTTCGATTGACCGTGAACGAAGAAGACGCGAAGATAGAAACAAGAAAAGAAGAAATCGATCAAAAATTTTAAATAATAAAAAAACAAAAACTAAAAAAAAAACGAAAGATGAAGAAGAGGGAAAAAAGAAAAAGAGAAAGTAAATTCAGGAATAGCGTAAAAGAAAGTGAATTTTACGTTTTATGCGATCCCATTGATAGTTTGAACACCGACTACGACGTTTTAAAACGATCTGACGTTTATCCAGCGCCAAATATACCTCGGTTTTAAAGTTTTTATAGTGAAACGCCTGCGCAGCTTTAGTATCTCAACCCATCGTACACGAAACGTAGAAAGCGCGCGAGGCGTACTCAGTGTGTAGAAAAAGCTCTTCCTCGTATAAAGGTTCTTATAAGCAGTATTATCAGTATATCAAAGATATCGATTCTAAATTAACGAACAGGGACCAAATTTGGGCGCCGTTTTAGAACTGCTCGAAGAGCATTTCCATTCTACGGCCGCGTGTCCGTCTAATGTATTAAACGACGCCAAAAGGCATTTGTTTTTCTTCTAATTACGATAATTGGCCGAGTATATGAAATGGCGGAAAAAAATATCTCCTTAATATGTTTTTACATCGGTGGCATTTTTTTCTCTGACCTTTGATTCTTTAAGGTCGATTATGAAACGAGCTCGAGTATTGTCCGAGATAAATGCTTCTCGCCGTCACATTTTACCCAACCGATATTTTTTCTTCTATTTGGAGCTTTTTTTTGGGCCGATGTTTTTCACCGGCAGCGGCATCCGCATCAAAGCTTGTGATCATTTGTACAAGTTTTGTTTTTTTTTCTCTCTCTCTCTCTCTCTCTCGATCTCTCGTTCATTTTTCGTCGATTTTTTTTCTCGTTGGCTTTTGTTCTAACAAGAGACTTTTTCGCTTTTCGTATTAATTATAAGTGGAATAAAAGACGTCGTTTATCATGGCGTTAATTTTTTTGCGCGCGCGCGCCGTGTTCCGCGATGAAGAAAAAAAAACACGCCAGAATTCGAGCGTTATTGTAATTTTTGATTTTCGAGTCATATGATAATGAAGCTTTTACAAAGCATTATCTCGTCGTATATACCGAATTAAAAATGCTCGCTTTTCTTGTCGTGACTTTATAATCTTACAAATCCACTTATACTGAAGTTTAACGCTTGTCGTGATCTTTAAATAGCGTCGCTTGTTTAATCAACTATTT
Organism: Maconellicoccus hirsutus; assembly: GCA_003261595.1. Lineage (NCBI taxonomy): Eukaryota > Metazoa > Arthropoda > Insecta > Hemiptera > Pseudococcidae > Maconellicoccus > Maconellicoccus hirsutus. The sequence continues at coordinate 1,667 of QBDW01002583.1, read as the reverse complement.
AACATATTTGCTGGATGGTGTCTGCGCGTATACTCGACGTCGAATCGAGTTTTTATCGGTATTTTAAGGAGCGGATTTTCGCTTCACCCTTGGACGCGTTTTATTTACGTTGTAATTAGTTGCAAATGTAAGGTTTTGCCGGCGACGAAATACAAGGGTGGATTTTCGATAATGCGTGTACCGAGTTCGAGCTTTATTATTGGCTTATTTACGGTGTGCCCTATAAAAGAGGAAAAGAGCTATCGTTTTCAAAAATAAAAGGGTCTGAAAATACGTCAGGAGACGTTAAACGTTCTCAATACGTTAAGTGATTTTACGTTGAGGTATTTACAACGCCGAAAATATAAGTTTTGTAATCGAACTAGCCTCGCTGGTCGGCGGCTTCGCCCCCAAACCCCCTAGCTACCGCACACTCCATTTTTTCTATTCATTATAATTCTCAATCGTAACTGATGCTATAACAATCTTCTTCGCATTTTGGGTGAGATCTAAATCAGATGCTTATGGCAGTTGAGATACGTGATGCAATCTTGATAGGTTGCAATGATTACCGTAAGTTCGCAGTATTTACGGTAATTTATGGTAACTTACCGGTAATTTACGATAATTTACCGGTAATTTACCAGTAATTTACAATAATTTACCAGTAATTTTCCAATAATTTACGACAATTTACCGGTAGTTTACAGTAATTTACCGGTAATTTACGGTAATTTATCGTAAATTTTTGTAATTACCGGTAATTTAATTTACGTATTTCGCCAGTAATTTACAATTGTTAACCATAATTTGCAGTAATTTACCGTAATTTTGTGTATTTTACCACCAATTTTCGGTATTTTATCGGTAATTTGCGGTAATTTACCAGTATTTTGCGGTAATTTATGGTAATTTACCGGTAATTTACTGTAATTTACCGGTAATTTACGGTAATTTGTCGTAAATTTTTGTAATTACCGGTAATTTAATTTACGTATTTCGCCAGTAATTTACAATAATTAACCATAATTTGCAGTAATTTACCGTAATTTTGTGTATTTTACCACCAATTTTTGGTATTTTATCGGTAATTTGCGGTAATTTACGATAATTTATTGGTAATTTACTGTAATTCACAAAAATTTACAGGTAATTTGTGATGATTTACCAGTAATTTACGGTAATTTAACGGTAATTTGTGATGATTTACCCGTTATTTACAGTAATTTATCATTAATTTACGGTAATTTACCAGCAATTTACCGGTAATTTAATTTTACGTATTTCGCCGGTAATTTACTGGTAATTTAACCATAATTTGCGGTAATTTATCGTAACCTCATGTATTTTACCTCCTATTTATGGTAATTTACTGTTGATTTACGATTAGTAACCAACGATGATTTGCCTTTATTAGAAATGTATGGTTATTTATGGTTATTTAGGAAATGATAAAAGAAAGTAATTTGTACGATGGTAAATATAGATAAAGTTAGTTGAGTTCGAGACTTATTATTGAATTATTATAAAGATTCTTATATGATTCTTATAGCTTTAAATTTTCAGTTTTTCCGTAACTTACCATTAACCTTCCATATTTACGGTAATTACCGGTAGTATACTGTGTTTAAAATTTGACGAAATTCAGTAAGCTCATTCTAGCGTGACGAGGTCACAAAGAAAACGGC
>QBDW01002582.1:0-35628 GCA_003261595.1 Maconellicoccus hirsutus | reverse complement strand
GGTAAATTGTGTACCGTAAAAATTGAGCGAACGTTATTTCATCTCTTTGAAAACTTAACATCGACGCAGCGGACGAAAAAAATAAAAACCCCGCTGATAAAGTACCTACATATACATCGTAATACCATAACGAAGAGTCGAAAAAAAAGAAATGTTTTTACCATAATGAAAAATTTTTCTATTGCTATTTAAATCGTATATATACCGAGAGTTATCTGCAATATACCTTCACGTAAATCGCAGACTAAAAAAGCAAACTATCTGAAAGCCGCACCAACGAAAGGTATCCCGGCAAAAGATTTGTGTGCACGGTTCATTCCGTTTTAGATATATTTTTTACCTCTTCCACTCCTCGTACCCTCCGCTAATAAAAAAGTTTGGTAATATTTCGACGAATATATTTTCGACTACGAAAACGCCAAGTATAATAACGCGGTACGCTGCGAACGAACCTCTTTGCCCGGTCGACCACGTAAAAAATACCCAGGGTACCACTTCGGTGCACCTAAACTGCAAAAAAAAAAAACCAACACGCAAACACCGCCTTTTTTCCCATCTAATCGTCACTTAGTCCGCGATTAGCGGGCACGAATTAACCTCGTAAATCAGCTCTATCGCCAAGTCGCAGAACGCCGACGTCGCAACGCTCTCGATGAAGCACCGCCAACAAATGGGTAAAATTTTTCCAAAATTTACGAGCTAATTCGCATGCCAAATAGCGTACAAACATAACAACCTCGTCTTAAATTACTTCGTCCAACGACAGATAAGTCGAGTTTGAGATATGCACTCTCACTGTCTACGCTTCTCTCTTCTCTCAAGCTCGATTTCTACGTACTTTTTCAAAAACGAATTACCAACATGTTGAAAGAAAGCAGCAGCTTTGACGACGTCGGATTAAAACCAATATGAATATTCAACCGCTACGCCACGCCAGACGATTATACGCGACGAATTTCTCAAACTCACACGGAGTGATTCAATTAGCAATTTGAACTCCCGCGGAACACATCACACGCAACCAACGCGACGCGACGTCGAGAAATTTGCATAAAACGCGAGATGCAGGCGATTAAACACAGAGTTGCGGTCAGGAACACTTACGTCGTCTGAAGTTCGCGAACAAACAAAACGGAAATTCCCGTCGACCAGACGAGTACGCAACTTATACCACGTTAAGTGACACAAATTGCATATTAATCGACGTGAAGGCGAAACGAAAGCACGATACGTTGGCAACTTATACTTCGTATCGTAGAATAAATTGCATACTTTGTAGAAATCAAGGCGAGTTAAGGATCAACTATAATGTAATGGAAAAACACTTCAATCATCAAGGTTCCTCGGACGCGCGAATATACATCTCATTGTCAAAAGAACCGCATTCCGTGTTCCAATCTTTAATTTGTATCATATCACAGTGAGGAAATCCCCGCATGTAAGCCAAGCAAAACATGTAGCGGTAAACAAACTTAGCTATGCCCATCACAATTACAACATAATATGCGGAGTTTCCCTCACTACGAAACATCAATGGTGTGCTGATGAGGGAATCCCCGAATTGCATTGTGAATTCAAAAGGATACCTACACAAATCAATCGATAAAAATAAATCATTTTTATGCGGGGATTCCCTCGCATTACTATCATTTTAAAATGATGTGGGAATTCCCTTACAATGTCACCATTTCAGATTGTAAATTTTCGAAGTTTCTTCACAAATACCAATTTTAGATGTAAATTTTCGGAGATTACCTCACAATCACCATCAATTTTCACAAATTGCCTCACAATACCATCCTACAGTGTAGCGGGGATTCCCTCACAAAGATGACCATGATTATTGAGTTTTGGAAATTTCATTTTTATGCGAGCATTCCCTCGCACTATTATCATTTCAGAACGTAGCGGGGATTCCCTTACAATGTCACCATTTCAGATTGTAAATTTTGGGAATTTCTTCACAAATACCAATTTTAGATGCAAATTTTCGGAGATTTCCTCACAATTACTATTAATTTTCAGAGATTCCCTCACAATGATACCACTCTACAGTGTAGCGGGGATTCCCTCGCAAAATGCCATTGATTGTTGATTTTTGGAAATTTCCTCACAACAAAATCATTATGCAGCGTAGTGTGGCGGGGATTCCCTCAAGATAACATTCTACATTGTGACGGGGATTTCTTCACAATACCATAATTCAAGTCATGAGCATTTTTTGATGATACCCATCTACCTACTCCAGAAAGTGGGAGTCTATATCACCTATCTACCTACTCCAGAAAGTGAGAGTCTATATAACCTATCCCAGACTAAAATATCTCAATAGGATCACATTTCATCGCATTTATACAGCAAAAAAATAGTACAAATTTAAAATTCAACTTTTCAAAGGTCACAGGGGCAACAATATGCAATCGGAAATACATGGAAAACATTTCAATGGAGATAACCTTCCTTCAAGCTTACAAAGCAAGCTCTAAAATTCAACTTGTGCCTTGAAACTAGACAAAATCACGAAAATCGTTCTAAAAACGAAACAGTTTTTCTCAACCATTCGCCCATTTTTACTTTATCCGGCATAAGAACAAATACCGACAGCAAAACAACACAATTACGTCACATATATTGCCTACCCTCTTTCTGCAGGGCTCTCTACAAATACTTGAATCACTCTGTATGCACAACAATTGCGCAAAATTTCCTTAAAACCTCCACACATCATTTCAGATACCTTAAAGACCATAAAAACGCACATCGAGCCACTCCCTCTCTTCCCCTTTCACAGATCCACTCCCCCACAACTCGACCACCGTTTACCAACTTCGCAACGCAATTTCTCGACCATCTGCTTACTTCTCCCGTTCGGTCGTCTCCTTCTCCGCATCTCGATTCAATCATCATTTCTCAACGCAAAAGTGATCCGTCATCCCGTTCTAACGGCGTTTTTCACCCCCTCCGCACCCCGCCAACCAAAACACGTCGAATACTTCCTTCATTACGTACGTATTAATACGCGCCGCGTGCCGAGTTAAAAACACGATTACGATAAAATTTGACATTTTACGCGTAGTGACGCGCATGCTGGCGCCTTCGCGTTACATTTTCCTCTGCTTTATTACAAAACGTCGTTCACGTATCGAGGAAATTCGCTCAGATAAAGGCCGCCGACACACGTCTGTCATAATGTACGTGCGCGTCACGTCTCTCATCCACCTCGACGCGGTTCCTCTTCGCCTCATAGCGCGATAATAAATTCGCCCAGTATTTCGACTACGCGACCATACGCACCAGAAAACCTATGATACGTGTAGCCAAAATTTCGTACCATCTAAAAGCCTCATTTCACCCGCCATCCCAACATACGCCCCGTCCTTGTACACGAAGACGTTACGAAAAGCTCCGACGACGACGGCGTCTCCCCGTAATAACGTCAATAATCGACACGTCTAAGGTAATTCTCTTCGAATAATGGCGTTTCGTCGTTCGCGCTTTTTCTCAAAATTACGTACACCTCGATGCCATCCTCCCCTCCATTCTCTTTGCATATTTCTATCTCGCGAAAAATTCGCTACGACGAGAGAAAATAATAACACGATGAATTTTCCATCTCGTCTCCCTCACTCTCTCTTCTCAGCACTCAGTGTTCGCTTTAATCAAACGCAGTTCATTCGATTAAACGAATTACACCCCGCTAACCCGCATCGAGAAGATACTATTCGTCATTTGACCCCGTTTCTCCCTCGATTCCTTCGCCGCGTCCGCCATCCCTCAAAACAATCGAATTCGAGCACGTCTTCGTCCCGCCTCCCACCAAAGGTACCCTCGCCTTTTGTCAAATTGTAATCGAAAAATCGCGCACGTTTTATTCATTTCGCGAAACGCGAATACTCCTCTGGACGCAGCGACCAGATGAGCGAGACGCCATTCGCGAGGGTGCAAACTCCCTCCGCCGTCCCACGAACGATAAAACACGTCGGACGAAGAATTAAAATTATAATTACGTATTCGCATCGCTACATTCACCTTCCGACGTACTTCCGCCGAAAAAAAAAGCAATTTCCACTATTCCACGCGATATAAACAAACCAACACCTTTACCCTCTTCCGGACTTCGTACACCTTCGGCCATCGAACGAGCACCAAAAACACGCGTCGAACGGTGGCCACATCAGGCGAATCAATACGTCGACCGATTTCCATTCCTTTCAATTAAAATGACAACCGATAACGAATAAAAATCAGCGTCGTGACGACCTCGTCCCAGCGCCGCCTATGCCGCGTCGTCCACGTACATCCGAAATATCCCCCCCCCCTCACGGCGCATCCACCGCACCTCGACGTCAATACGCGTCCGATGATTCGTAACACAGACGAAAAAAATTACCACTTGGGCGAGAAAATCGAACCACGTCAGCGTCTTTATTCTTTTATACACAAAACGACGACGACGACTTGACAACTATATTAAATTTCGACGCGATTATCTCGCGCGCAAACCCTGACAATATAAAGTCTTCGATGAAATGAAAAAAAAAAAAACCAAAGGGGAAACTCGCTGAAACGCGACAAAGCCAAATCCCCCCCTAAAGACCTATCGCAGACAATGAGCACAAAAGCGAGAAAAAAATTCGCGACCTTCGTACCATCGCCGCGACCCCATCTAGCGGAAGAACGACGACAGCAATCGTACTATTATGTCAATAACCGAAAACTAAAAAAAAAAATGAGCCGGCGAAAAATTCCACGATTTCCATCATATCGATACCATGCCGTACCCGGTACACGACTTCGATGAAATATACGCCCAAGCAAAGCCGAGAATTTCATTCTTTTCCTTTTACATTTTCAGACTCGTTTCTTCACGTCGTTAACCACGCACACACCAACAGACCAAACTTAACCAAGCGAAGATCAAACCAAGCCTTTGTGTGAATTCCATCGAGGAAAAGGCGAAGAGGAAAATCGACGACGAGGAAAAATAAAAAAGTATGAATTTCCATCGAATCGGCGGCGTTTACGAATTAAACACTTCAAAAAAACCCGCCAGCGCAAAAATTCGTATCATTTCCCCAAAGAACGAGGGCTTTCATTGAGGAAAGAAAAGCGCTGAAAAGGAGGCGGAGTTGAAAATGATAAAAGATATCGATGAAATACGCGCACAACACGCTGACCTACGATCCACCTTACGAGGTCGTTTCCTTTTTACTTTTTTACTTTCAGGAAATCTTTTTTTTTACGCTTCGATGGTCATCTTTCGACCTCAAACGAACGCTTTATTCTGGACGAAGAAAACCTCAACGTTACGAGACGATAAATTTCCACTAAACTTTGTAACAGGATTAGAAAACTTTCTCGGTCATTAGTTCGATTTTTCGATCTAGAAGGTAGATAAGTACATAAGTACAAGGGCCTTCGAGGCAACAGAGTAAAAAGCTCGACGCGAGGATGGTATTTAGAAGCTAATGACTTAATTGGATATCATCAAGATATAAACAGGGTGATTCGTAAATTATCCCGATACCTTTGGAATTAAGGTTAGGCAATTATTATAACATTATTTAACGGCAGTTGTACTGCAAAATATCTAAAGAATTTTTTTTTTCATAAAAATCATCACGTTTTCACTACCTTTTTACGAAATTTTCAAAAACTTTTTAACTTCATTCCCCTTCCCCTCCCCCTCCACTCTCCAACAAAGGTCCAATTTCAGATTAGAAACTAATCTTTAATTTAAAAAAAAAAAAAAATCAAAACTATGAAAAAATGAACACTATTTAAAATCAATTTGCGTTTTGCTAATTTGAAAAAATTCTAGTCATATGACGTCACATAATGCGACAGTGCTACCAGTTCATGAAAAATTGCCAGTCTTTCATCGAATATGGATAATTTTTACGTAATTTTTTCAAAAATATTTCGCGTCTTCGGGTTTTTCTATTCTTACACTATTTTTTGACGAAATTCACCACTTTTTCACTACTTTCACTACGAGTTAGATACCCTGTGCACTTGCAGGGAATTTTACGTCAAGATTATAAATTTTTTCAATTTTACTCGCGAAATATCGAATGCAGGTGAAATTTGGACAACACCCACTTCGTAGTTTTCGAATGAAATTATAAAAAAAGATGAGCAACTTTTGCCGATCTTGAATACCAAAGCAGATATTACATCATGAAAACCAAAAAATTCAATTACTCCTTGAAAATGAGAGTGGTGAAAGTAGTGATTTCGAAAATAGATTACGAAAGTAGCGAAAAAATAATGAATTTTGTCAAAGAGTAGTGCAAGAATAAAAAACGCCCGAAGACGCGAAATATTTTTTTAAAAATAACACAAAAATTGTTAATTTTTGATAATTGACTGGCAATTTTTCGTAAATTGGCAACACTGTTGGAACATGTGACGTCATATATATATTTTTTTTAACTGAGCATATAGCGCGTTCATTTTTTTATAATTTTAATTTGATTTTTTTTTTAAATAGAAATTTTCTTCCGATCTGAAATTTGACCTCATTGAGGGATGAGGGGAGAGAGGGGGTGAAGTTAAGATGTTTTTGTGGTTTGACAAAAACTAAAAAGGTAGTGAAAAAGGAGTGAAATTTGTCAAAAAGTAGTTCAACAATATAAAAACCAGAAACCGCGAAATATTTTTGAAAAAATTACATAAAAATTGTTAATTTTTGATAAATGACGGATTTTTTTTGTAAATTGGTAACACTGTTCGAACAGGTGACGTGATATACACATTTTTTAATAAGTACATATGGCGTTTATTTTTTTATAATTTGAATTTGATTTTTTTTGCAAATACAGATTTTCTCGTTATTGGAAATTTGACCATGTTGAAGTAGGAGGGGAGAGCACAAAACTTAATCGTTTTAAAAACGAACAAATGATCGGAAATGAAATTTTTCATAAATTGGCAACACTGTCGTAATATGTGACGTCACATATGTATTTTTTAAATGAGCATATAATGCGTTCATTTTTTTGTAATTTAAATTTAATTTTCTTTTCAAATACCAATTTCCTCGTTACCTGAAATTTGACCACGTTGAAGTAGAAGGGGAGAGAGGAAGTTAAAAACGTGTTAAAAACGTTTTAAAAACTTGATAAAAAAAATAATAAAAAGTGGTGATTTTTCAAAAAAAAAATCCGTTCGGTATCCCGACTACTCTTACATACCAAATGGAATTTTCCTCAGTAAAACTGTAAAATCTCGATTTACTCCTTGAAAAAACGCGAAATAGGCAAACTATACGCATTGCTTCATACATCTCGACAAAACGTATCAAAAAGACCACACGCACTTCATCCATCACACACTCCACGCTCACTTCAGAAAACTCCCAATACCCCAAACAAAAACCCACCACGATCAAAAACTCACCAACTTGAAATTTCCTCTCACACCGCAAACCTCACATACCCCGTCGGCCTGTCGCGTCATCGCACAAAAACCCAAATTCCCCTCGCGAAGTACCCGAGCCGCGGTTAACATCGGACGCCGTCGCCGTCTGCGTACGGCTCCGCGGCGACGCTCATTTCATTATCAGCTCCGGCCGTCCATCGCGATAAATAGAATATTTCAACCATGACGTATCCCAAACGACCACGACGCTAACATATTTTCGCGTAGGTATCTACTCTTCCCTCTTTACATCGCGACGTCGACGACCACGCTGCGGGGCAGCAAAAAAAAAGCCTCGCGAATTCGACATTTTTCATTACCGCGTCCTTTTGCTCGTGAAACGGGTAAAAAAAGCCACCCAGTAACCAAATTTCACGACCTAATTGGCTACATACACAATATACACATACGTAGCATACGGATAATACCGCATACACGCGAGTAAAACGAATATATGAAAGCTATTTACTCCGCGCTCCATCCTGCGCCGTCACAGGCTCCGACCCCGATCGCTCTCCGCCTCGTGCACGCTCTCAAAAGGCTTGTATACTCTTTGATTATGACTAATGAACGAGTAATACGATTTTAAGCGGTTTACCGTTAATTGTGTACGTTCGAAGGGATCCGCCGTACGATGTGTGCGTCGGATAGGTGAAATTTCGCTCGCTTTTGTTTCAGCCAAAATTACCACGCGATTGATCGCCGAGTAAAACGACGCTCACCACTACACACGCGACCGCGCTCAGACATCACCCAAAAGCTCGATTTTTCATCGGCAATTTCCTCGTGCATCGTGTAACCACAAATATTCACCGCCAGATGAGCAACCAAGTACACAGCTCGTTTACTCGCGAGAGAAATTACCAAAATGGCGAACTTTCTTCGATAAAGATTAAAACCAACGGATTACCATTCGAGTGCGGATTACCTTTTCCTCGCCGAGACGGATTTATCGCCGGATTTTTTCGCCCGATTGCTACTTAAAAAAGAACACCGACCAGGGGGGAAAAAAAACACCCGATGAAAAAATCTCCACAAATTTCCCTCACCGTCGTGTACGCCTTTTCAGGCGCCTTTGTAATTTCAACTTTGTTTCTTTTTCTAATTGAAAAAAAAAACTCCGATGATTTTTTCACGCCGAAAATTCTCCGCGCAGGTGTTAACTTTCTTGTTTTTATGTTTCGCAAAATTTCTAATAAATATGAAATCTTCGTCCTTTTGTAATTTTATCCCACTTCCTTTTCTTACGTTATCGTTTCGCGTATCGCGTTACAGATTAAAAATAAATTTCACGAAAATTTTCTTCGCCAAAATAACGAGCCTTGATATTCGCTTTTTGTTTCTGTAGCCGACTTCCCTTCTTCGCGCCTTGTTCCAGCTTCCGAGCTCAGTTTTTAATTTCCTTCAGCTTCGCGGCTCGGGAGGTCGAAATTTTCATTAAAACGATGCGAAATTCTCGATAGCGTCTTTCGCGTGTAAAAAACAGACGGCTAAAATTTCTGCCTGGATAATAAATTTAAAATTAGACCTATCAGTAGACTCAAAAAGGTTAAAAATTCATTTAATATTCGAACAACGCAAAAAATCACAAGACAACCGATTTTCACGACGTGCCCGGAAAATCGGGAAAATTTCCATTAATTTGGGGAAATTTTTCCAGGGTTATGAACAGAAACAAGTCATGAACATCGAAATGTCCAAACACGTTAAACATGGTTGAAATGTACCGATATCGCTTCGAAAATAAAAATTGAAGGAGGGAGGGCGGATTTGGAAAAACTTCCAAAAACCTTCCCAAAAAAGCACCAGCGCCCCTTGATCGATAAGAAAATTTCAAGGGAGTAAATCTCTATAATTAAAATTTCAGCAGATAAGCAGACCGTATTTATTTCTCGAATACAGGAAAATTCTGCAAGTCGTAATTTCCAGCGAATGAAATATTTTCGAAACGAGTTAAAATTCCAGTAAAATTTCGAAATTCCTAAATGCTCTCAGAAAACATATTCCTCTTTGTCTTTAGTACCTTGAAAGTACCGGCACGCCTTCGCGGGCGACAAAATTATCGTAAAAAAATGAAATTTTGATACCCTAAATAATTCAATTTTCCGTAATCTCACCAAAATTGAAATAAAAAACTAAAAAACATGAATTATTTAAAAATAACTATTTTTTCGTCGCAAATAGCCTTAGTTGCTGAGGGACAATATATAAAGAGATTTAAAAAAACTATTTCTAAATTTTTTTAAATTCGTTAAAAATCAAAAAACGAAATTTAAAATTTCCGTTATCAAAATTCAAAATCCGTTTGGCGTAATAGTCCAAGTGCATAAATATAAACGCAAAAAAAATGCTTCCACCAAAAATCCAATTTTCGTTCAATACTTGATCACCCCCTTCGCAAAGTTCTGCATCGTACAATCCGCTGAAAATTCAGCAAAACCAATGACATAAAATTTCAGACGGTTAAAAGCGTACGCGAGGAATTTCGAGAAAAAACCGCACCATCTTTACCACCTACCCCCGCTCCCTCTTCGTTTCATCAATCATAAAACCATCAAAAATCCGAATAAATTTACGAAAAACGCCTCATTTCAATCACACGTTCGAGAGACCTCCAATAAGGTGCACCTCAAGGTGAACGTCCTTCGTCGAAACCGCAACAAAAACCACTTTCAAGACGAAACTCCCTCGAAGACGCCGTTTTCGAACACTTTCGTCCATCAGAACCAAAAACTTACCGAACTCGTGCGAATCCGACACGTGGACGAAACCACCCCACACGTGGAATAATTTCTGCGACGTGTAAACCCAGACGCGAGTTTCTTCCAAATACACGACCACGCTTCGATCACTCCACCCCCCTTCTTCCCGCTCGTACACCCCTTTCGAAATCACTTCGTCGCAGCAGAATCACTCCCGTCCGAAATAACGATAACACCGGACCCTCCGCACAACCACGAGGTGACCAAAAATTCCACCATTTTCATCCCCCTCCTCCGCGATCAATTCCTCACGCCTTTGAGCTTTCGCTCTCGTTAAGCTCACTTGTTATTTGTGCTCTTTACATCGTTGCGCGATCCTTTAATTAAATCATTTCGTAAAAGGGCGGCGGCCGCGGCTCGGGCGTAAAAAACTTTCGCCCCCTCACTCGTGCAACCCCCGACACGTCCAACGCGAAATGCCAACGCCGCACGAAGCCCTTACGTCGCGGCAAACTTTATATAAACTTTTAATCTGACAAATTGCATCCTTTTTTTTCCCGCTTCACCTTTCGCTTACCCTTCACCCCCTCGCTATCTCCGTCCGTAATACACAGAGTGAAAAAAACGTAATCGGCGTTAAAGCGAGACAGATGCTTCGGTCGCTGCTTCGGCTTAAAATAATAAAAGGAAATGAATACCGAATAATAAAGAAGACGCGCCGTCGAGAAATAATGAAAAAAAAAGAAAAACTAGCCAAGGTTAAAATGACATAAATCATTATCATCATAAATCATAATTGACAGTAACAAATGTTCCACTTTTTCTCATCCAACCGCACGCCACACCTAGAGCCTTTCCACCCCAGCCCCCTTCACCTTCGCTCTTCTTCTTTATTAAGGGGCGTCGTTGGTGCGACCGAAAGAAAAAAACGCTAAAAAAAACCCTACACAAAACTAGCATTCTTTTAAGAGAAAAACTTTTATAATTTCCTACGCGTGTATATACACACAGACACACACACGTACATACTCGAGGATCTGAGGAGGAACCCGTGCAAAAAAAGTACAAGTACCTACTCGATTCGAGTTAAAAACTCGGAGTCTTCGAACGTTCATCTCTTAATACCAATTTCCGACGGTAACGTCGAACTTTACAGTTAAATAAACATACACATATGCCCGCTCCTCGCGTCCTTCCCATCACGTCGCGCTGATCCTCGACCTCCTCCGTCGTTACACCTTCGCGAATACCGTTGTTAATAACGAAAATCGCGACCTTATCGTAAAATCCACCCTCGCCTCGACGTTTTATTCTCACAAATTCGCCGTATCCTTCGTGTGTACGATTGTTTATACGTCGCTCGTCGTAAAACAGCGCAAAAAAACCTCGTAATCCGAATATTTTAGCGAATTTGAAAAAACAGCATAAAAACACAACGCAAGCAACACCCGTATCCTTTGGAGTAACCATCTAAGTAATCGAATAATCCTGGTCGTACGTAGATGAAACTCGTACAGGTAAAAAAAAAACACGCGGAAAAGGATTCGCTGAATATTCGGAGTCGTTACGACTCTCGCTGGAATTCACTACCTATCTACATTCGTTTAATCTTTTTTATTAATTGAAAAAAAGCAATCAGCAACGGTCGAAAAATGAATTCGAAAAACGTATCGATAGAAGAAAAAAACACGTTAAAACTACGCGTTCGATTAGCAATCGTTATTTGTCGATAAATAACACGAGCGTGTATAATGTTATTACGAGGTAATTTACCGTAAATTATAGACGGCCCGATGAGAAAAATTATAATAATTAAGCTTTTCTTTTGATTTACGCGCGAAAAGAAAAAAAAAGGCATACAAAATTTAACCCGGTTAAAAAAAATTAAATTTATAAAAAAAAAGTCTTCAAAAAAATTCGCAAAAAGGACATTTTTTAAATTTTGTAAAATATAACAAACAAAATCCTTGAATCCTACATTTTGAAAAAAAAATACAACCGAAGATACGAGTATGTACTTCCTTTGCGAAAAAAACAGGAAAAAGATACCTACGCATTTTCTCGAAAAAAATTGACAAGAAGACTTGATTTTTAAATATTGTTTTGAAAGGAAAAATGCATACTTTCGAACATCGCGAAAGGTTAATAAATAATGCTAAGAAGAGGAGATGCTGAGAGGAATTTTTTTCAATTTTTACAACGGAGAAAAATTACTCGCAAAAAAATTCAAGACCAAGTACCCGGAAAAATCTTGGTAAAAAAATGCATTAAAAAAAATTTCAAGACTAAACAAAACATTGGGCTTCAAAAATATTAAAAATATTCAATCAAAAATTCAATATTTTACACAAAAAAGCACAAAAATTACCGAAAAAAAAAGGTAAAAAAACAACAACTGAACGAAAAATTAAGCAATAATGAAAAAATAGCCATAAAATTCAAAAAAAAAAATCCAAAAAATCACCACAAGAAAAGTACCATGATTATCCGTGAAAAAATGCCAAAAAAAATCACATCATAAATGAAAAATTGTCCCCCTTAAAAAAAACAACAATGAGAAAATAGCCATAAAATACCAAAAAAACTGTCTAATACTCGATTCTTCATAACTACAAAAAAAACACTTCAATTACCAAAAAAATGCCAAAAAGCGTACATCTCAACGGAAAATTATCCGAAAAAATAAAGAAATAACGAAAAAACAGCCATAAAGTCATTTCAAGTCGTGAAAAATTATCTAAGAAAATCATTAAAAAATATAAAAAGTCGAAGAAAAGTACATATTTCAAAAAATAAGCATTTCATCGAACACCTCCCTCCCCCCCCCCACAACACATAAACCCCCGAACACTTCCTTACAACTGTTACGATAATATTGTCATCAATCAACAGTTAATTAAATTTGTGACGTCACTGAAGTAATATCGCAATTCAAAGAACTGAAACTTACCACGCAAAATTATACGAAGAAAATGAATCGTTACTGGTCAAATTTATTTCGATTCCATCCCCTCCCCCGATTTTCGGAAATTTCCAGTAACAATTCTCGTGAGATTATCAATCCACGCAAATACTTCAACGAAGATATTGTTTGGAATTATTTTTTAGGCCGTTTTTCTCTCTTAAACCACTCTGACAAATCCTTCTTCACAATAAAATGGAACTAATGACGTCATCGTGTTTGGCTTATTGCGACATTTCGACCGAACGAAGCCACCGACGTCGAAAAAAACTCTTTTCAACAATTTAAAAAAATATCAACGCTAAAAGCATTCCAAACAAAAAAGAAAAAAACTACAAACAATAACGAAAAATTACAAAATTTTTGAAAAAGAGAAGCAAATTAATAAAAATTAATTAAAAGAAAAAAAATACACTTCAAAAAATACCAATTTTAAGTAACTATCGAAAAAAAAGACAATAAAAACAGACTGAACAAAATTCTAGAAAATACTCGAAATAAGATCCTATCGTCACTTCCGATGCCAACATGACCACCTCTCCCCTCTGTAAAAAATAACCCCGATGACGCGTGCAGCTCAAATTCTTCATATTTTACACCTCTCCCGACCTATATCTCCCACAAAAAAAAAACCGTTCGAATAAATCTCTGATCAGAAGTAATGAAACTTGAACTAACATATGCATTAAAAAACCTATTTTCCACCATTTTCCGCACTTCGTTGGTCCAAAAACCTCCGAAAATCGCTTCCACAGTCCGCCAGATAATTTCAATTCGTGAAAGTCTCTTTCCAACGTACCCCGTTGCTTTTAAAATGCCTCCAAAGGAGGGCACGAAGTCTCACATACGCATCGCAACCCTCACGAATATACCTAACATATCCTACTACCCAGTACCCAGACCCACCATCCACATTCCTCGTGCCCTTCTTAGCCATCACTCTACTCCGGCTCCACCTCACCCCTGATCCTCTTTGCCTCGTGTAAAATTTGAAAGAAAAAAAAACTCCATTACCTGGTGCCGGATTCGTCGACGACGACGATGACGTATTCCACAACGGTAATTTGATAAATCTCAACTTCAGACTGCTACTCCTCTTCAGCGAAGTAGCCTTAGACGTACCTCCACTACTTGTATTATCCGACCCATCCTCTTCCATAAATGAGTACGATCTCGCCGGCGAAGCGATGATGACCGCTTGATTACCACCGCCGAGAGAAAATATCGCCGCGATACGGCCAAAATTGCTTCACACTTCTCGCATCAACGAGGAAAATCCGCCGAAAAATCGATCACATTTGTTCGCCGATTTTAAACGCACCTCGCAAAAGTCAACGTAACATGAAACCCGAGTAAATCGCGCGATCGCGATCTTTCATCGTAATCGGAAACCGAAATCGAATAAATCACTTTGCACGGATCATCTTAAAACACCCGTTTTCTTGGGACACCCACCGTATAAACTTATCACCGGCATCGTCGCCTTTACGCATCGCACGCTACAGAAAAAAAAACACGAAAAAAAAAAAGGTCGAAAACGAAATACGATATTATACGGTCGCACGACGAGAGTACAATACGAATATAAACACCGAAAGCACCACGTACACCGTCGAGATGATATCGCGCCAGCGTACTGAATACGCTCAAAAGCGCCCCAAAGGTATCAAAAGGCCTTTACCGCGTGTACTATGTACACTACATTCGTAAAAGGCTATACAACCACTCGCGTACCTAGACTACGCGGCCACACCTCCACCCTCCCTCGCTTACTCTCTTAATAAACCTAATTCGTCGTGAAATTTTAATTTATTCGCGAATAATTGCAGACAAATAAACCTCTCTCTCTCTCTTTCTCTATTTCTCTGACGAGATGTACTCGAACACCTCATGCTTCCCTCTCACACCTCCACAACACTCTTCACTTCTCAAGCTGCTGCACACTCAGGCTCATTTCTACCTCTCATCCGGCGCCCCCCCTCACCCCTCAGTAAACACTCCGCTAATACTCGAGAATACGAAAAAAGCCCAATCCCAGTGCTTTGTTCGGTTTCGCGCGTATTTCCATCCACACCCTTTCCGGGTGTCGTCATTTTCATCGTTCCTCCTCCTCACCCCGCCCTCCAGCCCCCCACTTGCGCTCTCAGCTTCGTTTACATACACATTTCTTCTTCGCGACGACGAATCTCTTTCAAATGCTACGTCTGGTTAAACAAACGTATCTTTAATTACGTTTCATACCTATACTAATTTCCCTCCCGTTCCCCCGCACCCTTTCGTCCTTCTCTCGTTAACTCTCATTCCGCCGCTTACCTCTCCTCGTCGTAATACGAAGTGTTTTTTTCATTTCGAGTGCTTTTCCATTCCGTCGTTTTCTCTCGTTCGAGTTTTCCTTTTTTTTTCCATTCTTCTACGAGTACTTTGCTCATACTTTTATCGCACGTTCGTAAATTTTCATTTCGTCGCGAAAATAGCGCCGCTCCTTCCGTCGCAAAAATTCGACATTTAGCGCGAAAAAATTCCAAAACCCACGACGACAATTTATCGCGTAAAAGTAGAAATAAGACCGAGATACGAAGGTACGAAATAGAAAACCATCCAATGTCAAAGGCCCCCCAACCAGCACCCTCCTAGACCAGAAAAAATTATTAATCGAACGACAGCCGAAACCGAAGGGTAAAGGAATTCAGCCAAATACGCGATTTAATGGTTAAAACTCGGAATACGTCGACAAATACTTCCAACTTATGGAGAAAGTTTCAAGGTAAATATCGTATTTATGCGAATACGATACGTATAATTCATTAGACTCTCGTCGAGCGTACGATTTACGTTGTTATACAGGGTGTCCTTCGCGAGAAATAAATTCCCCCGCTCGAGAAATACCAACACAGCGACGACGTTCTCCGCACAGCTGACGGGGACTTTTTTCCGCACAAAGGATGACTTTTTTTTACGCAAGGGAAAGGACAGGAAACGAGGAAATTGGTTGAATTGAAAAAATACGCCAATTACGAGACATCGCCGGGCCTTTGATGAGGTAAAATTGCGAAAAGTTTTCACGTCGGTGAATTGGACAAGTTTTGCAAGGAAAAAGAAAATAGTTTCGAACGTAGTTTTGCCTCGTTGAGAAAGCAGAAAATCCTCGAGATGTTCAATTTTTTGAAATTACAGCAACTCGGCCACAAGACGCACAATAATCAAGATGTGGTGTCACTTGAAGAAAGAAAACCTTTTCCAAAAAAAATTCACAAAAAATCAAAAGGAAAATATTCATTTTCAGAGATTTTATCGTAAAAGCTACGCTGCGCCTTCAATTTTGAACATAGGCAAAAATACGTTAATACCTTTTTCACGCGGCTTGAAAAGATCTACGAGAATTATAATCGCTCATTTTTGCGTAATTTCAAAATTCAAGGAGTTACGACGATCAGAAATTTTCATTTCATTCTAACGCCTTCAACTTTAAAGATAGGCAAAAATGTCCAAAACCGATTTCTAAACAGATTAACGTCATTTATAAAAAATAAGTTTCACAAATTCAATCAAACTGCATTATCGGAGGAGTTAATAGAGATCAAAAGTCTCACCCTTCATTTTTCAGGGCCGGCAATGCTTTTCACATACACTCACCTTTGGTAGCATCATAACTAGACGAAGGGGGTCAGACACCATGAGCAGAACACTCGGTATATTTACATTTTCAAATAAAAGACCCCTTCAAATTACACGTCTACAAACTACATTCACCACTTACGAGTCGTCAAGGTCGCCTCATCGAAACATAACAGAATACAAAGAAGGGGGGGATCAGAATCATCCAAACACACACTATAGTACTCCGTGTCCGTTATTCATTTAACTTCTCATCTCCGATTAAGCACCACTTTACGTCACAGCCTGCCCCTCAGCCTACTTCGAATCGCCCCCTCAACCACACAGCCTCACTTCAGCTCGTAAATACGCCGTAATTACCGCAATTTCTTTACTCCACGATCGATACACGATCCCATGTCGCAGATTCGCATACCACCTCTATCTCCTTTACATATTTCCCCGGGAATATTCCCCCCTCTTTCCCTCCCCTACACCACAATTCGATCATTAACTCGGGCCGCCGTCGTCGTTCTTCGTACATAGGGAAATCATCGGCGCGTGAAAAAAAATTACGACACGACATGCCGCGGTACATTTTACATCGCGGCGTAACAATCGCTTTAATCTCCTCTTGTCTCCTTGCGCGACGAATAAATTACTAACAATTTTACAACGCGGCTAATAATTTCGCGCGGTAACGAGAAAAATTACTCGACTCGATGAAATCGTTTTATGGCGTACTTCGTCCATCGTATACGGTTTTTTCCCCATTTTCTCCATTTTCTGCACCACTCGAAATTAATACCATTGAGACGTCGGATTGGATTTCAAAGCGAACGAAGCATCGGGCAGGTAGAGGGGGAATTTTACGTATCTCTTTCATCCGTCATCAACGTTATTTAATCGTTTTCTCGTTTCGTTTCGTTTTCAGAAATTTGTAGATTATCGATAGGAAAAAAAAACGAATTATTAAAAAAAAGTGACGAAACGAATTTTTTACAAAACTCATTAAAATTGTTTCTATATCGTAAAATCTGGTATAAAATCGCGTAATTCAAGAACGCTTCGAAAAATTGGTAAAAAATTATGAAAACTTTTCAATACAAAAATTGTTAAAACTACTGGCGACAATTTTTTACCATTAAATTTGAATTAAGTAAAAAAATTAATAATAATTTTCCAAAACACAGACAAAATTTTGAGTAATTTTTTTGCATATAAAAATTAACCACCCCAGAAAAACAGCAAAAAGTAGCTAAAAATAAAATACAATTTTTCCATCACTATTTTTCAAAAAAGAAAATTTCAAAAAAGAAAAATTCTCGATTTAAAATTTGTTAAAATGTAATGTTCCGACGAATACCACATTTATGCTTATTTTCAACCTCGTATCACGTTTTATTGCATATTTCAAGTACTAAATGCGCTCGAAACACGTTTCTTATCAGATAAAACTGCTTGCCCTTCTTTACGAGGTTCAAATTTCAACAAAAATGATTACAATCGCTTTAAAAAATCACAACACAAGATTCCAAATCACACACCTTCTCTCCTCCCACCGACACCCTCGTTACCATTCTCAAAAATTTCCAAACGCCTCCAGCACAAATTCCTTCGCTTTGCTGAGACCCATCAACGTAAAACCATCACTTCGGAAATCTCCCTTCTCAGATCCCTCCGCCGCCTTTTGATACCTCCGGAGCACGTTAATCGCGATCTCACTTACACATATCGTATTCGACGCGACGCACCACAAGACACACTTCCTCACACATGTACTTCTGCATCCACACCACGTCCACCGGCGACACGACGCGCCTCTTAAACCGAATAAAAACACATTATACACCGCTTACACCAACACAGCCACGTCAATTAAAACATCGATAACGCGAAAAAAAAACAAACCGAAAATCGCGATAAAACCACGTCGATCGCAGCACGTCACGTCGCGGCCGGGAGACACCCTCGACGACGCTATTTCCTACACTAACAGGTGTCATCTACACTACGCGACGCTAGTTCAAAGGTATCGCGTACGTAATTCCAACCTCCCGCCTTCGATTTTCCCCCCATTTCCACCGCCGCTTGTCGACTCCCTACGCACATATACATTTTAATAGACCCGCGTTCAGAGCTGGCACGAAGACGCGTCGACGGCGGCGAGGCGGCGCTACCGACGCCAATTCGACTCGCACCTTATGCAACCCAAACCGTCGGTATACGCCGTAGAAATGTAAAAAAGGGCAACTTGAAATACCAAATAAAAAAACAACGTCGAGTAAACACACACCGCAGCACGTGGCAGGGGCTCGAGGGAGAGGGGGCGAAACGATGCAATAAACCACCGAAGCGACGCGACGCGTACTACGTACAACGAATCGTTCGGAACATCTGTTTTTGAAATTTTCGCCAAGGTCTCTACGACGCCCAAGTCGCAGGTCTCTGGCGCGATTACGAAATTTTAAAGCGATGCGTTTCCTTCGCATAGGTAGAAGACGCAAATGACGTGGTACATTAAAAACGTGCTTGAAATGCTCAAAAATACGCAATTTCACCTCAAATAATACCTTTTCGAGTGTTTTGCAAAAGATGCTGAAAAATATGGCGAAATCGTCTCGAGAAGAAGTTCTCTATCTCGGCGTCGCGTCGCATGCTTCCAACAAGAATTCTGCGCATCGAAAAAATTTCGAAAAAAATTGAAAAAACAATCTATTCGACTAGTTTGGAACGGCGAAGGGTAAAACAACAATATTTGACCATAAGCTGACCATCGACCACGTTGAAGTCCAATTTTTGTATTTTTTAAAAATATGAAAATTTCGCCCGAACACTCGGATGACATTTCCCACTGCAAGTACGCGCGAAACAGCTATAAGCGGAGTTCCGAGACGAAGTTGAGCGATTTCGAAGATATGAAAATTTCGCCCGAACACTCGGATGACATTTCCCACTGCGAGTACGCACGAAATCGCTATAAGCGGAGTTTCGATACGGAGTTGGATGATTCCGAAAATACGAAAATTTCGCTCGAACACTCGAGTGACATTTCCCGCTACGAATACGCGCGAATTCGCTATAAGTAGAGCTTCGGTGCGGAGTTGAACGTAAAATTACAACTGAAGGAAAAGAGGAAGAGGGGGACAATTCCACCATACGTAAAATCAATTTTTGAATAAATCGATAAATTTAAATTTATTTAAGCTGAATTTTTAAATTTCGAAAGAAATTATGACATTTGAGGGTTAAAAAGTCAATTTTTTTCTTGTACTCTGATCAATTTTCGAGGAATTTTGGAAAATCCAGCTATCGGGTAAAATTTTTCCTCCCCTCCCATCGTGAAAATTAAATTTTTGGCTTCGACGATGCAGCATTTATGTAAATAGCTGAGCAGACCTTTGGCAAAGTTTTTCATGAAGATTATCAGATAATCGCTAATTTAATTAGTCCCCCTCTCACCTGTCGATTTACCTGCCTCGCGGTTTTACCATCAAATTTTAGAAATTTTTTTCAATATTCTCAAATTTTGAAAATCTTAACGAAAAAATGAGCACAAAAATAATGAATTACATTTTCTTTACACCATTTGCTCCTTCCACTACTTCTCAGATTGACTGAGTCCAAAAATTTACCCACTTAAAGTACACACTAATCTAACCATTTCGTACCCCCATTTGCGGTGTATTTCCCCACACACACGTAATTTTTCACACCAACCCCCACAGACGATCGATGGCCAAAGCACCAACATATTGCACACATAACGATAATATATCGCCGAATTTCCCTCGCCCCTCTCCGCCCTCTTACCCTTTTTTCACGCTCAATTACACGCCACGGACCTGCATCGTAATCGGTTTTTTCATCATTTGACTCCGCTACTCCGCGTCTTCTTCGTTAACGAGCTCATTATCGCATCATCGCGTCCACGTCTGCTCAACACACACGTGTAAATACACGCACGCACACGACGACACACATTTACGCCGAAACAATCATCCTCCCATCTTCTCTCCCATTTCCGCAGCAACGGGGTCGCAGCAAAATTACAGCTACGCGTTTTATTTTTATCGTACTTCTGCTCGACGCCGGCGAACTAGGTAAGCAGAGTCAAGTACACGCTTTTAACTCTCTAATTCTACCGCGTACGCGTTGGTCATCGACTCGTACTACGTCGCACGCGACCACGACGCGGCCGCCGACGCTAAGCGGTCGAACGAAAAACACGCATCGGAGCATCGTATTCGCAAGCGCTCGACTAAAACGCGAATTACGATAATGAGACAGTTAATGTTACCAGGAGGTCACAAGACCGGAATAACGTTACGAATTTTACGTAATACATCGTGGGTGTGGGTGTGTGTGTGTGTGTGTAAGGAAGTCGCCTTCGCCCTTTTTTTTTTCGCATCGCGTCGCGTCGCCGTCGTCGATAACGCGTATAAATTTTAATAAACGTCTATACTCGACGATTTTGATCGATTTCACGAAATACCCGCTTTGAAATCGAGATGACGCGTGAAATCACCATATATGCGGGAGAAGGGATGGAGAGAGGGGAGGAATGGGTCTTTCTTTTTTAACATGTGTATTTCGAGGTACCCTGGAGTGTTGTTCAGCTATGAAATCGATTGATAACTATTTTCAAAGGACTTCGTCACCTCGTGAGAGCACACTACCTCAACGCAGCGTACAATCTCGAGTAATATTTTCGTGAAAAAAAATACACCTATTGAGCAAACTGTAGCACATGATGAAATAGATGAAAAAACTTCGAGGAAAGGGAGAGGGAGATTCTGCTTAAATTTCACGACGAAAGCATGATCAGTGAACTGGGGTGACTTCTGCAATAACGAATCCAGACAAAATGTCTAATTGTTTACACGACGGTTCCTCATAACAGCAACGAGCACTTCAACAGTTCATAAACAGATATGACCTTGAAACGAGGTAGACCACGCCCATTTCACTACCCTCACCCCTACAACTATCACGTTCAACTTCGATCATTCTGAAATTCCACCCCTACCCCCGATTTCTCCCACAAAATAAAGACTAGTTTTGCACCCTGTATTATTTCGTGTTTTTATCATTTCAAAACTTCCAGTCGCTTGTGCTGGACAAATTTGGCATCAATTTTTTTGAAAAAAGAAATTTTCTTTCATGTTGATGGAATACATGAATTTTTTAACCGATAAGTAAAATTTTGGCGGTTTTTCCGAATGAAAATTTTTTTATCAATTTTTCCAGAGTAAATTTTTTATTAATTTCTAGCGAGGCAAATTTTCAATCATTATTTCTCAAAGTTCAAACACACATTTTTTTAATCGAATATATCTTCAATGTTTTTTGCGCAAAAATTTGTAATTGATCTGCAAGGCAAATTTTCGATCACTTTTCTGACGTTAAAATAATTTAAATCAAATTTTTCACAAATTTTTTTGCGTATTCCGCGGATTTTTGGCAATTACTTTGTACAGCAAATTTTTAATCACAATTTCAAACGTCAATTTTATTCAATGAGGTTCTTCATCAATTTTTTCATCTATTGAGTGAATTTTTGAAAATTTTTTCGGGAAGGAAAATTTTTTAATCATTGTTTCAGAATAAATTAACGATCGATTTTGAGAGAGGCAAACTTTCAATCACTTTATCGGAGTTGAAATATTTCTTTCATCAATCATTTTACCTCAAGTCCAAATTTTTTGTAATTTTTTTTGTAAAACAAATTTTTCATCACTTTTTCCAGAATTAGTGATTTTATGCAAAGAAATATTACAATCGCCGTTTCAAAGCTCAACTTTTTCCATGAAATTTTTTCTCAATTTTTTTACTAATAAATGAATTTTTTTAACCGTTTTCATCGGGCAAGAAATTGCAATAAATTTTTCCTGAATAAAAGTTAATTTCAAATTTCCTGTCACTTTTTCGAAGTTTAAATATTTTTTTAAATTAAATTTTACAAATTTTTTGCCAAACGCGCGAATTTTTTATTAATTTTTCCAGAGTAAATTGAAAAAATTTTTTTTTGAAGTTCCAATTTCTTATTTCGCTTTTCTTCAAAGACCTAATTTTACAAATTAAAAAAAAAATAAAATTAAGGTCATTTTGAAAAAAATATTTCGCATTTAAAAATTTTTGGTTAGTTTTCAGAACTCCGAATATTATAATATCGACCCGAAAAAATTCACTCAATTTTTCAATCTATGGTGAAAATTGCATGCCCTCAAAATTAAAAAAAATGTTTATTTTCGTCGTGTCAATACAAATTTCAACCTGTCATGGCTTGTTTTTTTCTCAAAAAAAAAATACACAAATTATACGTTCATTGGAGGGGGAGGTATTCCAAATGAATTTTGATTTCAATCCACAATACTAATAAA
The DNA here is from genome assembly GCA_003261595.1 of Maconellicoccus hirsutus. NCBI lineage: Eukaryota > Metazoa > Arthropoda > Insecta > Hemiptera > Pseudococcidae > Maconellicoccus > Maconellicoccus hirsutus. The sequence continues at coordinate 12,565 of QBDW01002582.1, read as the reverse complement.
TTAATTCACAGGTCCTTCGAACTGAAAAAAATCCCAACACATTTCAAATCACCATACAAAAACACAAATTCAATTCACCACATGAAACCATTACACACCACAGCCCCACCCACAGGGCACACACCACCATCTACGACACGCTGCTACACCACGCACCACAGCAACCACCTCCGAGCCACGCAACGGTCTCGTATATCAAAATAAACACCTCCCTTCGGTGGCGTTTCGAGTCAAGTATCGCATCGACTTTAGCTCTGGCTTCAGCCACAACCAAAACGCACCATCCCTGACGCCTCGATCCGCGAAAGAAAAAACCAAGTCGACATCCATAAACATAAAATTATCTCTCGAATATCGCCAGCGCCGTTTAAATTAACCTCTCGACGCAGATAAACCCTTAAAAAGCGCGTTTCGCAGCCGTCGAACCGAAATTTTCATCGTCAGCGTACACCAGACCAAGACCGTTATAAAAACCCCTCTCGAAAATCTCACACATTTGTTTTATCTCGAATTCGACGATACTTCGGGAGCACACGCAGGGGCAGGGGGCGCGGGGCACATCTTATACTCTCGTATCGCGTATGCCTCGTTCGTTATTCTATAGCGATGGTTTCGACCTCGACGCTAAATTTCAACGCGCCAAATTTTTCGCCTACAGAACCCCCATTTTTCTTTCTCGAATCAAACGCCATTGAACCCGGGAGTCGCGGAGTCTCGCAAATGCCACAGTCCCCTTTGCCCGAACTACCCTACGCATCTACCTACCACCTCCCGGAGGTTCTACCTTCGGCGGCGCGACGTCGCGTGGGCGTATATCTCGCCAATTCCGCTACTTTCTTTACCCCCTTCTCCGCCTCGCCTGGAAAAACTTTCTACGGTTTGACACGCAGCACTCCATCGTCTACTTCGAAATTAAAATTCAATTAGTAACGTTTTAAAATTCCATCTATGCGCTTGGAAATATACGCGAGCTTTGAAGAAAGGCCGAAACGACCTTGAAGAAAATTTCCCCCCCTTGTACACCTCCTCCGTACCAAGCCATCTCTTTCAAGACGACTCAACCCCCATGAAAAAAACAACGCAGGACGTATCACCTACAAGCGTACCTCAAATATGACGCGATACCTTGCTACCGCTTCACAACCCCCCCTCACCCCTTCAAGACGTAAGTCGCTTCGCAGATAAATTCCAATTCTCGCCGGGATGCGGATACATTTCTCATAATTACCACGTTCTCGCCTTTATCGTCGCCGTTCGTCGTTCCAATGGGAGCCTCCTCCCTGCTCCCCCGTCCCATACAAAATCACGAAAATCTTACGTCTCCTCGAATAACACACGCCCGATGCTCGTAAACGCGACGTTACACCGTCGAGAGAATTTTCATTCCGCGAACTAGTAGGCCAATTTTCGATTCGTTTCGCCCCATCGCAACCATTCGAATTCGCCCCGAACAAACCATCTTAATCCCCGACTCGGCCGCGACGGTCGCCTCTTTCGCGGATACGTCTTTTACCACTGAAATAACGCTGCCAACGAATCTACGCGACCGGATTAAGTTGCATTAAAGAAGTGGAAAATTTCGTTCTCAGCGTTCGCGTTTCTATACTCGAGAACCTAAGACCATTCGCGTCGCCGTTTCGCCACCATTAAATCCTTCCATTTAACGCGTACTTTCGCCGCTCCGAGGTACTTTCGTCCTTTGTCCCCCTACCCCTCAAACCACCCTAAAAAAGAATTTATACGCGTATAGTCGCGACTACCCTTAGTTCTCTTTCACAGTGTGCAAAATCTTCACGAAAAGATATCTAAATACGTCGAAAAATAGAGTTTTAAAAACCAAACACGCCGTAATGTAACGTCTAGAGCCGAATTTCCAAAAATAAACATTCACCAAAAAATGTCAACATCGATATTTTACAAATTTTCTCTTTTTATTAATCAATTTTTGCAAAAATTCTGTGAGACATTGATGAATATGAAATTAATTAATCGTACGACAGCGGAATCAGTGTTACCACTTTCATCAGTTCAAAAACAAAGTAATATCTACGAGTCAAAATTCTGGGAAAATTCTCAATTTTAGTTCATTTCACGCGGAATAATACATCGAAAAATTACGACGACGTTTTTTGATATTTTCGAGAAAAAAATTATAAAAATTTCTATTTTTAGAAAAATTTGAGTGAATTTGAAAAAAAAAAAAATCTTTCGTGGGTTAATCATCATATGTATTTTATAATTAATAGAAAATAATTCAAAAAAAATCCATCATCAGAGTTCACAGAAAAATTTGCAAATTTACTGGATTTCATCAGTTGAATTAACCAATTTACCCAATTTTTGTATTTTCACACTAAATGAAGTAAAACGTGAATAATAGGTAAAGGTATTCGAAGCGAGTAAAATAATTTTTTTCAATTTCTTGTCCCATTTCACCCCACGAAAATCCCGTTTTCAACACTCCTCATCGCTTTAGACGGGGTAAAATGGAACAAAACATCTGAAAAAATTTCATTTCATTAACTCAGCATATTTTCACTTACTACCCAAGTTTCGCTTCGTTTGTTATAAAAATAATTTAAGATTCAACCTCTTGCTCCCCCCTTATTTCCTCCATACCCTCATCAAAGGTCAATCACCGCTTTCTTTAAATTCCCCATTCTCAATAAAAACTACACGAAAGAACCGACTTATCTAGTATTCTCCGATCAAATTCCAATGGAGCACACCCTCCCTCGACCTCCACTTCACACACCTCGGTATAGCCAATTTTCCTACGAAACAGGAAAATCCGCCTAAAACAAAATCTTACGTTTCCTCGCAACTACACTCTTCCTCGTCTCAACACATCTCGCGCAAAAAATACGATAAAATTCTCTTTTCTTCATCCGCATCTCGTAAATTCCTACGAAAACCCTCTCCCTTCGCCGAATAGGTACCAAAGACATCGTTATATTGTTACACTACAACGTCGGATCGAATACGAAACACAAGATGAGAGAAAAAAAAACCACGCGATAAGACTTACCTTCGAGGAAAGAAACATCGTTATTGCCAAAAAAAAAAAAACCATCCGAAGCCTTTGAGCGACGTATTTTCCGAAATTATACAACGAACGGATATATCGTAAAATACACGCGAAATTATTACCTCGGATAAGCTACAATTCCAAAAAATTCCTTCTTCCTTACACATTTACACGACGAATATTATTTCATCGGATGAGAATTTCATTCGATCAAACGAACCGACGACATATCTTACAGATTATTTCATACATCTACACATCCACCTTTCTAAATGCGAGAGCAAAAAGTTCCGAAATTTCCCTCCTCTTCCGCCAGCGCAAAAAGCTTCTTCGTGTTTATCGGGAGAGCCGGCAAAGAGACGAAATTAAATTACGCGCGTCGACACGACATCCGTCACCGACGTCGTATTCTCATTACTATTCAACAAGTGTACCTCTTAGTTTCGGATACTGTCTCCGACATTGTGAACACTTCCAACAGATCAACATTCGTCTGCGTTGCTATACTCGAGAAACGAAAACTCGACATTTACTCGCCGCAGCATACGATATCGAAAGCGAAAAAAAAACGTAATCTCGTTGCTGGCGTATAAATCACGGATAATTCTAGCGACCTTAATTCGCCGATAAATAATCCGCGGACGGGCCAAGAGGCGTTTGTACACAACCGAGCCGGGTACCGGGATAACGAAGCGAGGAAATAATGAACGACGTCGAACGCGACAAACGAGCCGACGACGGAAATCTAATAATCGATATACGTGACCGTCCGAAGCTTACGCAACTTTCACGTGGAATGTATTCTTTTGTCGGGCGATTCGCAGTAAATAAACCCGCGGTACGCTAAATTCCTCGTTTCGGTTCTCGAATCGAACTTCAGCACCGATTCGGACACGTATCTGAATCAAGATACCCATGAATTCGAATCGGGCGCGCTTCGAAACCTCGAAATCGGCATACACGATGACTTGGGATATTCGTAAATCAGTGTTTTTCGTCATTAAACTCGAAAAATCCCTTAAACGGAGAGTTACACTCGCTCAAATACACATTCAAGTCGTGAAATAACCTCCAGTCTTCCAAAACCTAACCATCGATATACATTGAGGCTCACCATACTCATAACTTGCGTACTTACACCATATCACTCCACAGATTCCACAAAAAATTCTCACATCCTTCAAACAGTGACGTAACTCAAAAAAAATGCTCGAAAATATCCGCTCGTTATTATCGACTACCTCAAAATCAGTGCACACTACGAACACTAGCCCCATCATATCCGATTCTTAAAAGTATTCTCAGAAAATCCCTCTGAGGAAGCCTCAAATTCACTAAAATTTAGATTCAAGTTGAGGGAAGAATCCGTGATACAGAATTAGAATTGATAGAAACTTCTAAATCGATATACTCACAGAATCCGGCAAGCTTTCAAGAGAACTTCACAAAATAAAGTACGAGTTCACTCAAAAAAGCGTCAAAATTAAAAAATAATTGCAAATTTGAAATCAGCATACTCAAAAACCTTGAAATCGATATGCATGTCGATTTTTTATCAATATTCACGTACCTCCCCCCCACTTCCCCCACTCATTATCACACTAAACCGCCAATAATAATTTTTATATTTGCCACCAAATTTCTTTCGCTTTGAAGAAGAATACCCTAAAATATGTGAAATGTTGGCATTATTTGTCAAAAAATCCCTTGAAAGGTGACCTCCTCACGATTTTCAACCGTGCTCCTCTTTCAACTCCCCAATTGCTCCTCACTATCTCACCTGCTGGTCAATTTTGATAATTCGAATGGAAAATCTTGTTTGGTATAGTTGAGTTAATACCGAAGATAAATATTATAAATTGTGCTATTTCACTAATGACCATGATTTCCTCTCAATTGCTCCCCACATCATACCTCCCTTTTGCTCCCTAAACCTCATTGCTTTCACTTTTATATCTTGAGTTTTCTCATTACTTCGAAATGAAACTAAAACCTAGAAATTTTAGCACTGCTCGCTAAAACTTTTTTTAGAGACAATTTCTCTCAATTTTTTTCTGTGCTCCTCTACTGTCTCCTCAATCTCTCTCCTCAATTTCTCCACCAATGAAACAACATGATTTCTTCCAATAGCGTCAGTAGATAGAATGCAATCAAAATCGATGACAAATACCCCGCAAAAGTGTGCCTCAGGATTAACGACAACTATTTCCCCTCTTTGCTCCCCAACCGTTCCCCTCCTCTTACCAAATTAATACCTTCATCATGAAGCTTTCCTCGCCTTGCCATATCTCTTTTGCATATTCAAACATTCACATAGGACTGAGCAAGAAGTAACCCATCATCACTATGTTTCTCCTCACTTGTTACGTTACATGCCTCCCTTTCCTCTTTCCCCACTACTCATCTCTTCACTCATTTATGAAAACTTATCAAGCATAGACTAGAAAAATTATTATCTAATCTAGATGCCAGAAAAACCCCACGATCTACGCTTCCCATCACTCATCATCTTATCCTTATTTCACTCCCCTCCTAATCAACACATACTCTTTGCCCTACTCCACCTCATTCACTCTGAAAAAAAAAAATGATAAAATGATTATCTTTCTCGTACAATACCGTTTCAACTCTCATCGAGTTATCACTTTCTTACAAAACCTTCATTCATTCTGCTTTCCTCCCATTGTTGAGGAGCTTCTGAGGAGGGCTCCCACACAATTCTGCCTCCCAACGATAAATCCCCCTTCATGCATATCGATTGTATGGTTTTCAAGGTCGCCGAATCCGAATCTCAGGTCAATTTCGAGCTTTGAACAACGCTATCTCGCAAAAGCGCCGTTACGTCGCTAATCTTCGCATGTAATCGCTTATCAGCAGGCGTCGATTTTCGTCGTATATGACGACCATCGCATCGTCTCGCGCTTCCCGCCACCACCCTGCTCCGGCCAAATCGCCGTCACATTTCACGCGACACCAACACGCCGATTACGTCGATTCGCCGGTCACACTAAATCACCTCGAAAACGTCGCCGCCTTCGCAAAATTAACGACGTATATGAACGACGCTGATAAACAATTTCCAGCCATTACGACATATCATCTCGGCCGCTTCATTAATACCGCTTTCGAGTCGCACGACGCGCCGTTCTCATCGCGAAATTAATTTAAACCGCGGGGATTACTCGGTAGCCGTATCCGGCGCGTCGCCCTTTCATCCGAGCCTCGTTAATAACCGATTAAATTACTCGAGCCGAATGATAGGGAAAACGATCGCCTACACTTCGGCATACCGAAAACACGCCGCAGCGCGTTCGTTCGCCGGGGCACAGCCCAAAGAAAAAACGCAGTCTCGTAATCAAATCGTTAAACAGCGTCTGCACGACGCCCCCGCGCCCCTCACCTCCTACCCCATCTTTCGGCTATATAATAACCAGATTTACTGGCTTTTGGAATTTTCATTATTACAACCCCTCGAGTCAATCGTCGGCTTTATTATTTCGCGTCGCGTCGCGTCCCCTCATAAGCTGCTCCGCACCTCCTCTCGATCGGCTCGTGTTCGGCTTTCGTACCTCGTCGCGCCGCCGACTGCCGACATTATAAACCGCGCCTTGTTTCAATCTATAGTACGCGACACCTAAATTACTCCTCGCTTTTTACCTCCTCTTCTCGTTTTAATACGACCTCGTTAAGCGTTAAATTGCCAATTTTTTATATCTTATCGCGATTAATTCGATCGTAAGCTCGAAATACGTATACCCTAGAAATATCCAATCACCGATCGTCTCCATAAAGAGTTCCCATAGTCGTAAATATCATCTCGTGCGATTCGCTCTCGTCGTACTTTTCCATAAAAAGATAACGTCGCCGATAACCGAAAAAAACTCCGACTTGGGACACTTCAGAACCATCTCCGCTCAGCTCCGTCTTTATCGCTTTCGATCTCGTACTTTCGAATTCCTCCGAGCACTCCAACGTGTACGCCGTGAAAACCTCGACGATGCTTCGAACAACTCGCGAGCAACATTACCATCACGAATATGGAAACAATACCCTCAGCAGCGCACCTCGAACACGCGCGAACACCGCGAACACCACCGGCACACCACGACAATTCGATTCGATGACCGTTTCAGGTATGGTAAACGTCTACGGAGCTTTTCATCTCCTCGACGTCGTTTACTCCGCACCGGCGACGGCAGACGCGCCGGCTACAAAAGGCAATACGCACCCGACACGATACTTCGAGTCGACGCGTCTGCGATGCGTCGATGACGGACTCCGCCACGATCCAACGAGACACACAGAGATGAAGCGCGACACCGAAACACATCGCAGCGGTGCCGCGTATTCGTAGCGTCGCGACCAACAAGACGGGCGTCTGGGATGCTTCGAAAGAGTATCTCGATGCAACTGCGTTTCTGCGATTTGTTTTCCTCCTTATTTCCATCCCTTTCTCTACCTCTCGCCGCTTTTCCTCAAGTCGAATAACCCTCTCAAGAATGTTTCGTCGTTCATTACCGCGATACTTTGTTAGGTTCTCGGCGTATTTCGAGTTTCCACAATTCGCGCGTTAAAATAGCGCATTTTCTTCGTAGACGGAATTCGTTTCGTCATTCATGTCTGTATTTCAGACCATCCGAGGCATTCTTCGAAGAATCGATTTTCGATTAAAAATATCGTTTTCGCGTTCGTTATTTTCCAACGGGAAATCAACGAGTTGGACTAGAATGAAGTTTTATTACGATTAGATTGCGAATAATCGACCTCGAATTATTTTCAAAACGAAGGACATCTCCATCGTTCAATTTTATGATATCTTCGGAGGTACATAGGGAGTGGGTGTGGGGAGACGGGGGACGTGAGGAAAAGAAAATGATTTTTGCGTTTCTCAGACGACATATTGAATTCTTTAAAACTGAAAAAACAAAAGACAAAAAAGAAATATGCCAAAAAATACGAAGTATCACACATCTGAGCAGCTTTCATAATTTCCGAAAAAATTTCCAAAAAATTGCTACAAAATGAGCAAAAATTCTATTAGAAAATACACAAAGAGAATAGAAGGGGAAAGAGTACATTCAAATTTATCCTCCACAAGACCGGCTAGGTACTTACTCGTTCTAAAAATTATTCCGCAAGAAAATTTAACATTTTATCAATTTTTTTGTAATTTTTTTCAAGAAAGCGTAAGTTTTGCACGATGAAAAAAAATCCCGATTCCGAGTAAAAACTAGTCAAGGCTTCTGCAAAATTTCATTTACCAAGAGAATCCCATTCGAGGTAACCGCTGTGCCGCGAACTAATCGAAACGAAAAAAATTACCCTTTTTCGTTCGCCTTTTGGGCAATTTTTGCCGAATACGAGCCAAGTTATTTTCTTATTTCGAAATGAAATTTATCGCCGTATTTTCCCCGAAATTTGTACACTTTTTTTTTAACGCGAAAAGGCGTCTCATTTAAAAGTTGAATAGCAATCGAGCGAGCCCCCTCTACCCCGACCTCTCTCAAACGCAACTAATCGAATTAGTAAAACTCGCGGTGGAAGGGGAGGAACGGAACAATACATTCTCAATTTTCGGTTAAATTCTCTTATTTATAATAATATATCAATTTTTTTCAATGTTTTCACAATTTTTAAATTTCTTTGCATTTGTTGAAAATTTTTGAATTTTTTTAATCCAATGATTTTAAGTCGAAAGGTCAGTTTATTGATAATTCGCGTGTAATTTTGAATGATTCATGAGAATTCAAAAATATAATTTTTTGGATTATTTAATTTTTCATTTATTCTTCCAAGCAATAACTTTTCGTTGAATTTTTTTATTTTCAAAATGGAAAATATCGTTCAAAAAATTTGGCGAAAATACTTATGACGAGAAGTACAGAATAATAATTTTTTCTGAAGAAGAAGGAAGTAAACATGATTTAAAGGAATTGAAATCAAATCAAAAAACGAGAAAATTCCAAAATTTCAATCCTGTAAATTACTTAACCACCTTGAAATTTTTCCTGTTTTATTAATTTTTTTTCAACCTTTTTTTCATACCATTTGTTTATAAATTTTGAATAATTTCAGCAAATTTTTTTCGTTGAAATATTTCAACAAATAAATATTCATTTGTTTTTCTACAAATTCCATAAGTATCTTCCATTATCAATGTTGGCAAATTTTTCAAGATATTTTCTCTTTATCGATACATTTTCAATTCTTCAAAGACAAAATAAGAAAGGGAAGAGTAAAGAGGGGATATAGAAGGCTAAATGAACTCAAAATTACTCAATATGTCCTAGAAAAATCTCATTTGAACATAAACAACTCCACCCAACACAATCACCTCACCTCGACATTTCTCTTTTTCTCTCACAACTAGAAAATATCTTATTGAAAAATAGAAAAATTTTCAAACACGAAAGAAAATCACCCCGTCTTCACGTTCAATCGAAATTTAATAACCTCCGTGAAAAAAATTTCTCGTCGACATTTCCTCTTCGAAATTTTTCCTGTGCGACTTCAATCGTCGTGAAAAATTCATTCAAGGCGATCGTTGCGTTTCTCAAAAGCAAAACTACCCTTGAAAAAATGTCAAAATCCAATATTACTTGGCACTTTAAACGATACCCTTTCCCAGTTACGATGCTTTACTTTCACTAGGTAGGCGGGGGGAGAGGAACATTTTCCATTTCACTGAATAACACATTTCGACCAATTCCCGTTCACCCTCTATTTCCCCTTTCTTCGATAAATTCTTCGCTAACTTATTCTAATGTAGTTCAAAAATGGTCAAAACAAGGACTAGGCTTTTCTTCCCGTATCAGGGTGTCATCTTGAATTTGAAAAAAAAAGTTCAACAATACATGGAATAATTCTAGTATCATCCTCGAGTCGATTTATCGTGCTTTTGAGCTTTTATACGAATTTTTCTGCCTTTAAAATCAAATATCTATTCCCATTTATATATTCGCTAAAAATTACGAAAAACAAAAAATCCGATGAAATTCTCGCATTTTGCACAACTCCAATTCCGACCTTGTCCGCAAGCACAAAATTCCCAAACTGACCAGACTCGTAATCGTCTTCACTCGCGCATACGTCAACTCCCAATTTTCATATTCTTATTCCCCGACCACTTAAAACATATTTACGAATCAACTTAAAACTCAGTCGAATCATCAATTCGCACGAAAAATAAATCAAACTCGTCGACGCAAAAAACACCTCTTGATTACTTCGGTGTCACCTTTTCAAAACCTTCAAATCCCACCGCTACTCGGGTTCCGAGAAATTTCGCTTTTTTCGAGTTAATTTTTACTCTTGCTTCGCGCCCTCGCTCGCGTCCTACTCGTCCTTGTCGTCTTTTTGAATAAAAGCTAAATAAGTAAATAACGCTAGCTTATTATCATAATCGAAAATCCCCTACGATGCCCCCCTCCAACTATCCGATTGTTTTATCGCATCTCGTACACAATGGAAATTCACCGGTGCAAAAGTGAAAGCTCATTTTTCACCGAAAATACATTTTCGACATAGTAAACGCGTATCTTACATAATACGACGCCGTCTCAACGCCTTCCCCCCTCCACCGCACATAGCACAGAACTCATTGGCCTAAACTCGTACACGTTGGAAAATACGCCAATGTCACACGTCAAGGTCACACCCCCGCCTCTTTGGGCCGCCTTTACCGCGAACTTTCTTCAATCATCGTTTCACCTTTTACTCGTCATCGTTTTTATATCCGTTTAATGATAGAAACGCACAGATAACGAAGGAAAGCCACGATATTTCGTTTTTCGCATCCACCCCTCCTCGCCGTATCCTCGACAACAACCTCGCTAAATCACACCCAGCCATATAAACGTAATCGAACCATCCCTCGCGTCTTTCCGTATCTGCGCCGAAACCAATACCGGTAATTTGACGGGCCACTCGTCTTCCCGAGAGGAAAAAAAAACTCCGTTCGAGCGTTAAATATCAAAACAAAGCCGACATTTTTCACTCGATGACATTTAGCGTATTTTCATCGTCGAAGCCCACGACAACGACGCGGTGGCAAAGCTGCTCTTCGATGCGTTTACGACGATTCGCGAATTTCCATATTTGAGGGAGGGGGGGGGTTCGCTTTAGACGTGAATCGTGTACACGCGACGCTTACTCTTCGGCTCACGAACCGAACATATTAGTAGGGTATTAAATCTGTTGAAAGCAATTTTATGGTTGATTTTTGTTCTGTACACTAAAACAAAGATTTTAAGCGACGGTGACTTACCCATTTTTCAGTCCCCCATTTTACGAGGCTCCACCCCCTCGATATTTATTGATTTTAAAAAACGATTTGTCAAAATTGTTCTTTGATGATTCTTCTACACTTTTGGTTATTACAAAAAATCCATTTGGAGCAACCTCCTTTCCTAAAATTTCAGAAACCATGCTTCGAAACAAGGAAAAATCTGATTTTCTCACCGTTTTTACGAGAAATATCAAAGATACACAAAAATTTGTAATCATAAAGGTTTTACAATCAATTTTTTTCTCAAGTAAGCTGAAGTGCAAAAAATTTGCTCGCACCCCCTCCATCTTAAAGTCCCCCCCCCCTCATATATCATTTGAAACGTCGTTTTTACAAGCTACTTATTTTTCTTCACTTTTAGTTGTTGCAATATCTCTCCTCAAGAATCAACCACAAAATTGCTTTTAACAGCTCGATCGACTGGACGTCTTTTTTTGTGCATTTGAGACTCCACTATATAACGCATGCTTAGAAATGTAACATTCCACTCACCCAGATCGTTATCGGTTAACGCGCCTTCTTCGCGATCCTCCGCCAGTCTTCGACCTACAAGCACAAAAGCTTCAATTAGAGCGTCATCGATATGCTATTATAAGTAGGTACAAACTACGTGAAATATTACACATAAAGGGTGTTCTGTAAATTCGGACGTGTTCCTAGTAACGGCGCGTGCGACTAAAATTGCCTAACCTTCGATCGAAGGGGTTACCACCAGCACTTCGGAATATTTCATCGAGATATCCTTCATCTCAACTTACTTCGATTTCCAATTCGCGAAAAAAAGCTTATTCGCATCCCCCCTCTCCCTCTTCACCTCCGTCGCCAACAAATACATCACGGCGAAATCCATCTCCGAATGCAATTACGGTTTCAATTAGAAAAATACACAAATGAACCTCCCCCTCTCCTTCGCCTCTTCATTGTGTATTCCATCGTTGTTTACACGTCCCCATTGTAATTCCGTTAGACGCATCAATTCCCGCATTTTACATTTTTTTCCTCGTTAATCATACGCTCGGTTCGAGACCGTACGAAGAGCATGAAAAGGGTACGTTACCTAGTTATTACCACTAGTACCAAACCACGATTCCAAATAACACGAACACCGTTACCCTCGCCACGTCCGAAGTCAATTATTTCGAATTTCGACTAATTAAGCCATACGTACCATTATCGTAAAAAGAATCCCTATCTATCGAGGTTAGCGTTAAAACGAAAAAAAAACGAATTATTTTCAAAAAAAAAAAAAA
>QBDW01002581.1:0-64020 GCA_003261595.1 Maconellicoccus hirsutus | reverse complement strand
TGTCAATATGGTTGATGTCATGATAACAATTATATTGATGATATGTCAGAAATGCTATGGCGACTCTTCCATGGAGGAAGATGCGTAGCGACATGAAAATGTTTCACTGTGTTTTTTCTATTACCTATTCAGTGGACATGAACGTGTAAAAAATTCCCCAATTACTAAACATAATTATTTTCCCACCAAACGACCTTGAAACCAAACTCTTGACTAATACGGTAAATTTTTAGGACCTTACAACATTCATTTCTCATCCTGAAGGAAAAATTTCAAGTCTCATTTTTCTTATAACGCAAATCTAAGATTAGCGTTGAAGAAATACGCAATGTTAAAACCAAACAAGAAAATTTCTCAACGAAAACTCACGCCATTTACGAACGCGCATCATTTATATTAATCATACTTCTTAATAGGTAAAAGTTACGCATACTTGGTCGTAAAAGTTTTTCAAAGTTTTTCTAATTTAGCTTTATGCAAATTGGGTTAATGACGGAGTAACTGTAGATAGTTGAAAGTTTATAATGTGGTGCGAAGTTGGGTGTATATGGTTTTCGTTCCTATGCATGTTAGAGGGTTTTATACTGGATGTTTAGATTTTTTTGCCCTTTGAAATGCATTTAATCGCGTACAAGGTGGAGTGTTTGAATTGGAACTTTGTAACTGTCACTTATTCGTTACAAATGATTAAGGAAATTAACAGACGTGAAAAATAAGGTAAAAATGTATCCGATGGTTTGTAAAATGGTTTTAGAAATAAATGATATTATAAAGAGCGATAGTGCACGCGATGTTTGAAATGAAATGCAATACCAAAGCCAAGTAGCTATATAGGAATCAAAGCTGTAGTATAGTACCTGCGTTAAAACCCCTCTCTGACACGCTGCTCTTCGTGGTCTCTCAAATTAATGACTTCCTTTCACATAAATTACCTGCGAATTTACGATGGGACACAATCGTACGCCCAGCACAGCCGTAGCAGTTTGCGGATAACAGCTTATCGAGATGGTTAACTGTATGGCTGTCTTATCCCTAAACGTATCGAGCTTTTCTATCGATACCATAAATAATATTTCGGTTTTGTTTTCCGATGCCTTCTCTTTAGAAACCATTTATTTTCTCAGCATTAAACGATTGTCAACGATTGCTTCGATTCGCTGTTCGCGTACACGCGTATAACACCGCGCTTCGTCGTTTACCCTGTAGAAAAGTGAACACCCTTGTAACACGGAACGAGGTGAGAATTCGAATGCAAAGAATAATCGGACGTGTTTATAAATTTATTTATCATCTCGAAGATTTTCCTCTTCAGTATTAAAATTACACGTTGGTTATTAAATTCACGCGAGATGGGTGCACACGTGGTCGAAATGGTTGCCGGTAAATGAGCGGACAGTTGTGATTTATCGAGTGACAAAGCCAGACGCGCGGTGCTCAGGTTACACACTTGATGTAGTTAAATGTATCAGTCAAATGACCTTGTGCGGGTTATCACTCTATGGTTAACATGTCCTCGGGCACATTTCCTGAATCTGTAAGAAAACATTTACTCACTATATTCCTCAAGTGTATACGAATTGATGCTGCATAATTCCTTCTTTTTTTCATCCAAATATTTAACCTTCTCCCGCGAATTCAACATTTCAAATATTGCTCACCTTTGTATTTTTTATTCGCTATTATGCGTTGGTGTGAAATGTTTTGGCATTTTATAAAAGACAACATAGGATTCATTTCCTTCTCATTGTACCTGTGTCAGTGTTGTTGAATGGTTCGCTTTTGCATCCTTCTTTACGTTTTATTTTTTTCCTAAACTTCTTCATGTCGAAAGATGCGAGCATATTCTTTCTAAGATAAGGTATATCTTCCTGTCTGGAGAAAAATATCGAAAAATCACATTTTTAAATAACGTTTTTTTTTGTACGATGGTATTTTATTTCAAGAACCCTCTGAAAGAATGATAAAAAATTCAGTTTTTTTTAATTCATCCGCCAAGCAGTCTAAACGCTCGTTCCTTATTTCGTGAATACCTCCTTAAAGGCGAGAAAATTTTTTCACGTGATACAAAATTAACGAAAATGAGAATTTCGAATTTGGATTTATTTTTCAATCTTGAAGAAAAAGTTTGTACAAAAGTTTGCTCAAATTCGCATCGAAATATTTTATTTTCCTACTGCGAGCGAATTTAAATTTCAAGTTTTGAAAAGAGGGTTTTTAAATTGACTAAATTTTTCTTTTGGACATTGCTCCGGAAATTTTTTTTAATAATTAAACCGATGCTGTTTTATTCATTTTTTAATCTTTTAGCATTCCTTGGAAGAACGAAAAATGAATATTTCTTATAATAAAAGAATGCTAAGAAAATTGTTGATTTTTACAGGAAATCATTTGTTAGAATATATGAAAGAATTTTTAGAGTCATTCTGCTTTAATTTAATTAATTGCTTGATTTTATTTCTTCAAATCTTATTCACCTTTACTTGCTGATTTTTTTATCGTTTAATTTCTTAATATTAGGCTTTACGCTTTGCAGGTTGTCTATCCAGTAGGACGGCGAAAGTAAGCTCAACCGGTGATGAAAATTTCTTTGGGCTCCGTTTTTCACCTTCCTCTCTCATCTGGTTATCTTTAAAAGTGCAAATAATAGGAACCTCTTTTTTTCATTTTTTAAAAATCATTTTCATCAAGTCAAGGTGACAGTACTATTAAGAGAGGGCAAGGGGATACTTTGCGCCAGGCATGGTTTTTTTGAAAAAGCCCTTTGGCAGATTTCTCCAACTTCGTTCACTTAATTAGTATCATGTATAAATTGAGAGGGGCACAAAATACTAGTCCCGGACCCGTTTTCGCTTTCGACGGCTCTGCTGCGAGATATTAAAATGCGAAAGAATTGAATCATAAAACACTTGAAAGCGATAAAAAAAGTCAAGAAACATTTCCATGTGGTAAAGTATTTCATTTTGCATATTCCATCAATATAGGACTTTTTATATGATTTTTTCATCGAATTCCTCAGATCATGTCGGTGTTTGACATTTTACAAATATTTAATGGACATCTGTCAAATCTAACATGGGTGCAAATGCATTTTTACAAACTCTCTTTTCCTTCTTGGTGCCCCTTGGTCCCTACTAACCCAACTTGACAACATTGTTGAATATAGAGTGCAATCTTTATCACATGTTGATTATGCAACTCATCAATCCGAAATGTTCGTTTCAAGGATAGATATATTTACATTTTTACTCGAATTCCTAGTAAAGGTCTTTCAACTTGTCCTTTCTTTTCTCGAACTCGATTTCTTTTTGTCACTTTACGTCAAAATCCACGAGAAAATATTTCAACAATTTTCGTCTTGAAACTTTGAATTGTCAGATTCGCCATCAACTTAGTCACATTATCTCGATAAGGCCAATGACTTCTAATTTGAAACTCGGTATAAAGTTTTGACACTTTTGCAATTGTATTAGAAAAGTAACCCGGAAGATGGTCTTAAAATCGTCGAAACACTTACGTAATGCATAACTAACGCTATATCGTTATAGCAATTTCGAGTAAAAAGAAAAAAAAAGATGATTTCGGTAAATTAAGATTAATGGACGTTTCAGGGGGCCAAATACCGATGGGAATTTTCGACTAATTCAAAACGTTAGATCATGACGTAAAGGGAAAAACGTGACGTGGAAAAATTGTTCTTTAAGATGATTCAGCTGTTGTCATTTTGGTTTCTTCGCACAAACACGACGTGTTTACAAATATTTGGTCAGTTTTTGGTTGAAAAACCACATTTACGCCACGTGCGCAAATGGCCATACACTTCGAGAGCTTCTTTAGTTTTTTTTTTTCAATTATACGATAAACGTTTAGAGGGGTGTTTTAAAGAGATGACCTTTAGTGGGAAAATATTTATAGGAAATTCGAGTCTTTTACATGATTTTTGTTAACGCCGATTTTTTTTATCGCGCAGACGAAATTATTTTTATCTCGAGGGAAGAGAGGCAAAAAAGGCATTATCACCGGCGGAAAAACAGTTATCGGGACGAGATTAAGTAGCCTTTAAATCTATCAGTAAATCAAATTGGGTTGTTAGCATAATAAATTCCACTATACATATATGAACTACCGTATACCGCATTAAGCAGGCTGATCTCTTAAGCGCAACAGTGGTACGTAGATTCTTTACAACTTATAACATGCATTATCAATTATAAACGTTCAAGTCACTGTCAATTAATTAAACGAAACGAGCAACTCCACTTTTCGCATTTGCTATATTTCTTATCGATCGGGTCAACTATATTACTTTATGTAATAAATAAAATTGTCCAACGTGGCCGTATTTATAGCGCTTCTTTCTTCAGACTTCATACAGACGAAAGAAAAACGCGAGGTTGCTCTATCACCATCGCAAAAAATATATTTTCAACATTTTCTCACAATGACTGATGGACATATGTAGGAAAAGTTTTATTATGTAATTCACCGTGTGCGCCAAGCAACACACAAAAAAAGAAGCACTTTAAAGGGTTTTGCAGGTTTTTCTTTATTTTTCTTTTCTGTTTTGAGCATCTTGCCGAGCCACACAATGAAAGAGTCGTTTCCTTTTTCTCGACCATTAAGTAAATAACTCGAAGGATAAAACCTGACACATTATTTTTCTTCATAATCGCTAGAAGTGTTCGTCAAAAGAGTAGAAGAAAATATTTTCGTGGTAAATCACATATGTCTACGGTAAAGAGACAGTTCACTTAAGTATTACAAGGAAAGAAAATTAATCAAAAACATAGACGCTGCAATCTTTTACAGAAATTGTTTTGTTGTTCGTCCCCCGCCCATTTTATGCGAAGTTCGCGATCTTTTACAGCGAATTGAGCAAGTTGCTGGAAAAAACACGCGCCAAGGGTTTCCAAAATTCTTCGAATTAATTCGATTCGGTGATTGATTAAAGTTTAATACAACCTGAAAGCTGGTCAATACTTTCATTTGGCGGAGTACTTTCGGTCTCTCAGTGAAATTTTATTAACTCGAGCGTTGCGATTCGGTGAATGTTTTTTCGATAAATGAGAAAAAAAAAGAGAAAAGAGGAAAAAACATGTAAATTTAGTAAAAGTAAATAGCCGAAATGAAGGAAAATGCTGACTTTACATTTAAAATATATAGATATCAAGTTGAAATTGTTATGAAAAAGCAGTAGCGTTTATAGAATTTAAGAAAGGCCCGGGGAGAGGGGGGTATAAAAATGAACAACTGTTCATTTAATTATTAAGCATACTTGCTGTGCAATTTGAAAATTTTTCCTCAAATTTTAAACTCCTAGAAGCTGACTACTTACTTTTTGACATTTTCATGTCTTGACTATGGCACACAAATGCAAAAATCATCACAAAGCACGTCATTGTCATGGTGATGCATCATGGTTCATGGTCATGAATAACATGAGATCATGTCATGGTAGTACACAGTGATGGCATGTTATAGTGATGTGTCATGATGGCACATCATTGTCGTGGTGACACATCATGAAGGCAGGTCATGATGATGTGGCATGATGCTGTTATGACGACAAGCACGGTGACACGTTATAGTGAAAGGTCCTCGTAACACATCATAAATGACGTTTCACGGTGAAATGTCATGACAGACTCGAGTGTGCTAAATTTAACCAACAATTACTTTATTGCGAATGATTTTTTTCCAAGCATCAAAACTACGAAAAAAAACTTAAATTTGTAAATAAAATAATTTTAAAAATGTATAACTTACATTTTTATATTTCTATCGATAAATTTCTCGGGGTATAGAAACACGACATAAGGTTAATTACGAGAATAGAATTCACCGTCGGTCAATAAGAAAAAAATGTGTGTGAAACAAACATTCTCTGATATGAAAAGTAAGAGTCGGAGGAATAATGAAGATCTATTTCAAAAAGGATAATAATTTTAATTAATTTTTCTTCGGGCGTAAATTTAATACGATCTACCTACGCTTCGGGTACGATATTGTCTAGACATTTCAAACCGTCAAGTATGTAAAAATCTTACTTAAAATGCAAATGTTTCCAATATAATAAGTAATTTCGGCTCAAGGTGATTCAATTTACGTTAGGTTACAATCAAGTAGTTCGAATACCTGCCGGCAGTTTTTGATTTATGTGACGTTTACGGCTAGGTGCCTCATGGAAAATGGACAATTTTTAATTAAAAAAAATATTCCTATTATTTGAAAAATTTTTCTAATAGCGTCGTCCTTGTGTAATGGTAAATATTATTGCGTTTGTGTAGTCCTTCGTGTAGACGAACTCGTACTGCGTTCTTTGCTTTTTTTCCCTTTCCGGAATGTAGGCACTGGTTCGTTTCTAGGAAGCAAAGAATACAAGTGAAGCGATTTTTACCAAAATACCTGGGTTTAATGTCGTGAAACGTGCTAGATTGATTGATAAAATGTTCTTTAAAGAGTCGGTCATTTTTCGTAGAAAGAGATTACTTTTTCGTAGGTATGAGAATTCCGTTACAAAAATAAGGGTACAAAGAAAAGAGATTAGAATTATAATTTGGGAAATGTATGGCCCAAATTTTGTTAAAATCTTGACACAAAGGTCACGAAATATTCTCAAGGATAATGAAACTCACGACAGGCTTGATCATCAAGCGTTTGATCTCTAGTGGTAGAAAATGTAACTAAGCAGGACGGTCATAAGTGACCGCAAAAGCTGCATTTGAACGTTGCATTGGTTCTAGCTTTCTGAAAGTATCAGTTTGAGACTTGAAAGACTTGAAGGAGCTTTTATAAGCAATAAAAACTCAACTATGTCTAAATATTAGATCGCTTTTTGTTCACTTACAATTGTAGCGTTGATCTTGATCATTTATATAGATCTCTGTATAACTTTAATTGAGTCTTCATTATTAGTTAATTAATAAAGGCAAACCCCAATCGATTATTATTAATCAGTGATCACCCCAATCAGAAATTAATATAATATCCTATGAGAAAGATGGTTCACAAGGAAACGACATCAAAAAGAGAAAAAAAGGCTCAAGGGTAATTTTTAAACTGACATCGTGGACCATTTAGATGCAATTTTAATTTTGAATGTTGAAACAGCAAAAAAATGACTCTTTTGTTTTCCGAAGATACTCGATCATGTCCGAACTATAAATCATCAAATACTTGCGGGTCTCAAATAACAAAAAAGAAATATTACCTTTCAAGAAGTAATTGAGTCGAAAAAGGAGGAAAAATATTCATATCTAATTACTAACATAATTAATTTACATTGTTTAATAGAGTATGGTAGAATTACCAGCAAGACAGGTTGTTATTTTGGTGAGACAATTTTTTTCTGTCGTCCATGTCAAACGTATAATATAGGGACAATTTTAGACCAGAGGGGGTGGTTTTTTTTTTCGAGCACGTCGTAATAAATGACCTTTTTCCTTTATCTTTTAAAGAGTCGACGAAAATTAAAAACTTTCGAAATTAATTCAAAAAGAAGAATCTAGATTCACCCTTACGAAATCAAAAAGACAACTTAAAAGCGTAAAAATTTCCTCGACTAAAGGGTTCACGATAAATAAAGGGAAAAGAGGGATTTTTTTCACGGAGTCAGGTTGCATGTTTTAATGAGATTTCTGTTCTAATTTATATTATTATTTTTATCTGGATTTTGTGCTTTGTCGGATCTGTACTCTGCTAGTTTTAATCGCATGCGAATTTTAAAGAACCCTAGAGCCGCTAACAAGTTAAATATATTTTCTTTTAACTTAAACGGAAGACTGAAATTAAGTAGAAACCCTTTTCCTAGGTTTTTTTTTCATTACTTCGTCCTGTAAATAAACAACCACGTATTTGAGATTTGTTTAGTCGCCATTTTGGCGTATTTTTATCATTTGATCTTAACGTACCTATACATCAAATTAATACTAGAGTTAAATTGCATTAATTGTAACCTACCTTAAATTGAATTACCTTGAGTCGGTAAGAGTACTCGTATATCAGGAAATTTCACTAAATACCGTAACCCGATCTAGATAACGATGAAAAATTTTCCCTTCGTGTCTTGCACCAATGAGGAAAAAGTAAACATCGAGACCGTTTAAACCAACGGATCGGAAATGGTCATCGAAATGCTTTTGTTGTTTTGCTATTACTTATCCGCGTCATCGAAAACTCCACGTGATGGTTGATTAACCGTCGATAATTAACAACGAATTAAACACCAGATGGATGACCTTGCTGAACTTGATATTTGCATCGGCTTTCATAAACTCGTCAACCACCTACTATACAGGCTTGGAGTGAAAATAAGATTATAAATGGCTTCACAGTTGGCGTCTAGGCGTCCAATTAAGATAAATCAATGTTGAAAAATGACACCGTTGCGAATCCTCGCCTTTCCTCAGTACCGAAGCCACAAGGTTATTGTACAAATTGATTTTTTTAAATATTCTTCGAATGAAAAACGCGATAGAAACGAAGTGTCAGATCAAATTCTTCGCTAAAAATAATTGAAAAGGAATTTCAACTTTGTTCGGACAGTTTCACTTGATATCCACCTGCGTGAATTTGCGTCCGGAAAAAATTAGTCGGCTGGTCGCTCACATGGATATGGTAATTGAAGAACTGTAAATATTTATGGGTTTCGATCAAAATAACATCTTTGTGAACCATAGGTCAATTTTATGAGAGAATTGTGAGAATAAAAGTCATTTGGAGTTGGATGAACTAATTTTTACATTTCTGTGCTACAAATATACGAGTATTTAAGAAAATCGACACAGCACTGCAGACGTCAGCCTGCATTTTCCAAAGTACCTAGTCGGAAAAAGTAAAATTTGAGTTTTTGATTCCTCGTCAATATCGCGTTTTACCAAAATAACTTTATGACATAATTTGTGGTAAATTCATCAAAAATATTTTTACTGATTATCAATTTTTTAATAAATCCATTTTTTCTTCCAAAAAATCCACAAAGGCCTCACTTTGCATGTAGACTAAACTTAATTTTTCTGAAATTTACTTCAATATGAACCTATCTCAGGACTTTCTCTTTGAAAAAAAAAGTATACTAATGGATCCCAAGAAGGGATGCCAGAGGCAAGAGAGGGAATGCGAGACTTCCGTAAATGAAAACAAACTACTCAATATTCAAATATTTATTAATTGGTTTATCTGTACCTTCTTCAGCAGGAAAAATAACACAAAAAGGGAATCTCAACAAGCCTATACTAATTTGCCGGAAAAAATATTCAAAGGTTCTTTTACAACGAGTGAAATGTATCACTTTGGAAAGAAATCCTACGCTTTGCTAAAGAATCTAACTATTTGAAGAACCATCTTTTTATTTGTTTAATTCAAATATAATCTTACAAGGCAAACTACATCAACCAAATAAGTCAATCAAGCTTTACAACTTCTTGAAAATGTAAACAAACGAAAACCAAAGTTTGAAAAAAGGAAAGATTTTAAAAGATACACAGAGAATAAAGTAAGAACATGTAAATATAAACACTATCGCAAACTAAGCTACGCTTAATGGTAGCGATCACGCTAAATAACGTTAAGTATTGACTTAGAAAATTAGCTTTACATCTCCGTTTACGTATGGTGGATTAAGTGGATCGTCAATTATCGCAATTAATGAAACTGAATTACCACTACGAACTTACAAAACAATGATATTACTGTATTATATATACAAATTTATTCGTACAAAATACCTTCCGTTATTCGAACGTTTAACAAATCCGCATGTTCGGCGTTATAATTTAAATCGAACTTTATACTGAAAAAAGTCTTGTACTCCTTTCTTGCTTTCGCATAAAATAAGCGTAATTTGGCGGGCGCATGAATTTAATCAAGAAATTGTCTACGCGAAAATCGGCGCATATAACTTTCATCCGCTCAGATTAAATTTGAACGTGAATAAAAAGGATAGAGGATTTTTTCACGTACATCGAAAGATAAAGGGGTTGCGAAAGAAGAGCAGGAATTTCAAAGAAATAATCCACGATAATAAACTACTAGTTCATATTTCTTTTGCTTAAATTCTTTTCTTTAATTAAAAGAAGTTATCGAGAAAACTTTTCTTCGTAGTGCTACTTAAGACGGTTTAAATTTAGAATTTGGTTCAGTTACGAGGGAAAAAAGCCAGCCTTAGTCATAACTCATCTCGACGACGACCTTACCTCACTTGTTGAAACGTGAATTTCGTCAGGTTAGGTACAGTTTGATAAGAAATTAAAGTTAACTTAAAACTTATCTCGCATCGTTGTGTTTTACATTTTGAATCAAAATCGATGAGAAAAGTTGGAAAAATTTTCCAACATTACAAGCGATTATATAAAATCTCAAGATAATTTTAATTTATTTTCTTCTACAAAATAAGATGATCGATCAACGTAGAAAAAGGATTGGATTGGTGAAACGAACTTTAAAACTAAAAACTACAATAGTTGTAAAATTTGATTTTTGCGATTTCATGGAAAATAAAATGTGACGTTTGAAACATATCAATTCCCGAGACGAAGTGGAACTAGTACCAATGCTGTCTTGTTTGTTGATTTTCAATCAGGACTGCCAGTTATCTTTAGCAATGAATTCGCGCGGGGATATTCTGCGACTCATTCATTCCGGAATTTATACTCTTCGGGGAATTTTAATGCGGAGTTTCGGCAATTGCGTTGCTTTTTTTAAATTAGCTAAATTGTTCAACAAGAGGCTTTAACGTAACCAGGTATTCCTCTGGGAATAAAGTTATTTTGAAAACGATTTATTTAAAAGGGTTAATTTTTCTCTTGCCTGAAATGTTTTACAAATTTAATTTCACTATAGGAAACATTTTTGACTTTTGTTATCCTACGAAAAGTTTTCCACGCGTGCTACGCGGGAAAAGAACAGCTTACACGCTTCGCTGCGTTGTAAATTTAACGAAAATTTTTGAATCATTTGCGAAAAAGTACCATTTTGGGGGTGAATACGTGCGAAATTGAACGTTATTTCGTTAATTTCCGCCTAATTAATTCGCATTGAGGAAATATTTCCGTAGCCCGTGGGAACGGTAGCGTCTCCATATCGTATGTATTTTGTGAATTTAGGTCGCAGGGATCGTCTTGCTGTCGTCTTTCTTCATCAATTCAAAGTTTGTCTATTAAATTAAATTGACAGCTCGTACTGTTTAAGGTCTTCCTATAGTCGATTCGATATTAGAAATTTACGTCCATGACAGCATTTAAAAGCTATTCTTGTTGCTGTTACACTCAATTAAATGTTTCATTTAGCGGAAGTTCTGTAGTTAAGATAATCGATTTTTAATTTTCAACTTTATCGTATATATGGCTTTTTCTCCCCTCGAACGTTTCCCGTCAACCGGAATTTTCCAGTTTGTGATAAATGACCGTGGATACTTTGAGAGTTCTAATAATCGTAAATTGTTCCACATGATACGTAAACCAGGTCATTTGGTGCTTTTGTATGATTATCAGAATGAAGAAAATTTAATTTTATCGCGTCTATGTTCTTTTTTTTCAAAAAGGTTTTCTCCAAAAAGCAAATAAATATGTTACGATAAGGAATAGATAAAAGGAGATAAAAAGGATTTTAACAAATTCGCCAGATTTGTTATATTATTAATTTGCCAAATACTGAAAAACAATGAATGAAATTGCATATGGAAATGTTTCATTGCGTCTACTTCCCTTCAGCTTTCTGCCTGCCTTTGTCAACATATCGTGAATGAAAATACCACATGAATGGAAACAATGTGAAATAGCTCATCTGGTAAGCATTATTTTTCAAACTTAAAATGAAATCGTTTCAAGCCTTCAACTGATCTTGTACGAGTATGTTAGGAGAAAAATTACAAAAACAAAATAACAGGAAAACTTTTAATTGCAAGATATCCGAAAAGTCGCAGAATCCAGCAATCACTGCGAAAAGCATTGAATTTTCCTTCTACTGCAAAAAGCATTTAATTTTCTTTCTACTACAAGAAGTAAGTATTAAATTGTTTTTCTACTGCAAAAAGCATTGATTTTCCTTCTACTGCAAGAAACATTGAAGTTACTTTCTTCAGCGAAAAGCATTAGATTTTCCTAAGTTAGTCTTGGTTTTTCAAAAAGTGGAAATTTGGTGGTAAATCGTTCATCTTCGCTGCGAACACATTTGGCAAGTACGAATACAGAAATCTTCCCATGTGAAATTATGAGCTAAAATTTGATCAGCGACCATGGGATTGGTGAAATTGGGAAAAACAGCATCACGGATTAAACGTTCAGTATAATATTAGTCCGTAATCCAAAATCCTCGAGTCTCCTTTTTTCAAATAATTCGACCCTTCGTACTCGACAAAACCAACTCGGACGAGTTAGGGAAACAGAAAATGGAAAAAATAGGATAATAACCCCAGCAAGTCAGCAATGTACAACGCAAAAGATAAAGATTGAAAGAAGGTCGTAAAAGTTTAAGAACTACGTAGCTGTGGCATTTTTCAATTATATAATAATTCACCCTACTCTATCATTCGTCAACACTCACGACACAGCTGAAATTTCCCAAAACTTTGTCCTTGGCAAGAACGAACAAAATTATACGCAGTCTTGTTTACTCTAATCAGTACGATTCGCGTGCGTACTTGGTGAAAAAAATATCGCCCATACAGTACAGCATTTCCACGTTAAACGAATTCTCAGTATAATATTACAAAGAAATAGAAGAAAAAGAAAGTAAAAAAAAGCGATCCAGAAAAATATTAGAATAGAAGAATTAGATGCCATGCAAAATGCAAGGCACGCAACGTCAACAAAGACTTTCTCTTCTTCGCTTTTTTCTTTAATTTTTTTTTTCCTTTTCGTACATGCAACACGCGAACATTTCCTTGTACCAGGAATCCGAAATGAATGCGCCGCTGTGACAAGCGGGCGTAAAACTTGAAAAACGTTAAATTTCAATCAGTTAAGCCTCCGATTTATTTACATTTTTATATTTATGTACCGCGAACGGATTTATGCGCTAGTTTTATACACCGCAGAATATACACGGACGGGTAAAATAGTGCGTCGGATGACGAAGTATGGTACATGGATGACACGCAAGCACCACGCTGCAAGTCAGAATTTTTATACAGGTCTTGTGGCGTGAGATTATTATTAACATCATTAACAGCGATTACTATTATATTTAGTGAAACGTTTATTCATTCATTTATTCCGCAACTGCTTCTCCTTTTTTTTCATTTGACGAACCTTATGCGTGTATTTGTTGACCTGATACGGATTCGTTTTCCTTGTTTATTCCTACAAACGGTCAGCGCGGCGCTTCGTGGTAATTTTTTTTTCCTCCTCGAATTTTTCTTCTATGCGTTTCATTTACACTCTGTCGTGTATTTAACTTCGATGTTATCTTTAAGAACCGCATAAATTAACTTTGTGCACTGAATACGTTAAATTTTAATGTCCGATAGAGAGGGTACATTAAATATGCTGATGAACTGGAAAATTTCTTCGGAGTGTGTTCTAATCGTAGACGAGACTGTACGCGTTGCAACAAACGTGGCAACGCGCCTATCGCCTCAAATACAATTTATAACATTGCATTAGGTTGCATATTGAAATATTAGATACATCGCGCCTCGAGATATAAGGCGCTTTATTATTGAACCAATTGTACCAACGTCATGCCGTCTTTGAACTTGAAGCCTTTCAAGTATTTTAACTGAATATGCATATACACATCCTGATGTAATAGGAAATCTCGTTTTAAGAATTATAGCAAACCGAGGAGGACGGGTGGTTACTTTGATATTCAGTCGAGAAGAGTCTTGCGAAAAAAAAGGTGGAAGATTTGAAACGTAATTGAAATGGAGAGAAGATTCGAGATTTTGTAATTTTTCACACAAGTCAAATCAACTACTAACTAAATCACTCGATTTTTTCATTTTGACTTTTTTTATCACAAAAACAGCTTTTGCATTTTGTTCCTCGATGAATATCTGAAAACATAATAAAATCACAACTTCATAACTGGCCCAAAAAATGTGAAAGGAATTGCAGTAAAACTGTGATGCCATGGAGAAGTGAGAGGGGGGTATTACGGTAACGCTAACGTTTGAATCGCAGAATTCGAGTATAAAGGATGTTCAAAAGACCAATGAAACTGATTGAATGACCGGTAAATTGAGAATTCCAAGAAAGGTCATCAAACTCACTAACACAGCGTGATGCATACTGGACATTTTCAGTCACCAATCCGCAAAAATATTCCTCCCTGAAATCAACCGACCAGAAAGATGCATGAAAGACATTTTCATTCTATAGAAAGAAATTGAAAACATGTTTTACGGAAAATCGGAAAAACTACTATATTGCAAATATTTTTCCATTGAAGAAGTAACCGTTTATTTATTATAATATATTTCATAATGTACGCCCTTCCCCGTGATAACCTATTATAAATGAAAAAAAGATGGCAAGTTTGTATTTATTAAACTACGAACTTCGCCAACTGAAACTTTCGAATGAAGAGGGAATAAAATCATGAGTAACATAGGTACATATTTTATACAAATGATAATTTTTGGTTTTGGTGCAAAGAATTTCTTTACCGAATAATAATCCTGTTGCTTTATACCAAAAAATGTCAGGAAAAATTTTCAAATCATAAAAAGGTGCTGAAAAGTGAAAGTGATATCCACATAATGATTTTAGTTATTGAGGAAAACTTTGGAAAACTGCTTAAAAAAATCAAAAATGAACGAAATAAAAACGAATAATGTAAAATTCCGACTCATTATTTCGTTAATAAAGAAGATATCCATTTACTTATGCTAGAATTTAAAATCGCCTCATAAATGAGTTAACGAATGAAAAATCATAACACCGTAGCGTTGAAAATGAGGAAAATAAAACTAAAATACGAAATAAACGGAGTGAAAAAATATAATAAAAATAAATTGAAGAAATACATTTATGATATTTTGCATACGAGTTGAATTCTCACAAATCGAGTAATTTTTTCAATTTGATTACGGCGCCAAATATCTTAATCCATTACAACCTTTGCGACGAACGCGGAACAAAAAAAATTAAAATATTAATTGCTCGAAAAAAAACTCATTCTTACATCTGCCAGTAAAAACCATCTTCTCTTAGGGTAGAATGAACATAAAGCGAATAAAAACAGTATATAAAACCATTATAAGGATGAAAATTTGGCTTATTTTAATGGATTTTATCATTGAAAAAATTCATTCGGTTGAACTGCGAAAAGTATTCGGGGAAAAAAGACTCGTAAACGTTAAAAGTTACATAACGTTGAAAACTTCTATAAAAACTTTTTATCAATTTAACATTGAAGTTTGGTGATATTTTAAAAAATTGTGGAAATTATATTTTCCGAGTCGTAAAATTTAAATGACAAACACATAATGGAAACGTTTGTTCGTGAATGATTACATTCGCGTATGGAGACGGGAAACGAGAAAAAAACAGCCAATTCAACTTCAAATCTTATCCAATTTGCAAGTGGCGTCTTAAATCCGGCGAAGCTTATTTTGGGGTGTCGATTCCTCGAAAATAAAAAAATTTACTCGCTTTGACATAGAAATCCATAGAAAATAGAATTGCGATCGTTTTGCGTATTCACCTATGGATCTTTGAATTTTATTCGCTACATTAGTTGTAATTCTCCTCGTTTAACGGTAAAGCCACCATACGAGTTTCGACGTTTATATATTTTTTTGCATCAATATTCCGAAATTTTTACATTGCGAATATAAAAACCGACATGTAATTAAGGGTAGTAACGAAAATGAGCACCCCTTTTTCTACTCGTAAATTCAACATACAGGATCTGAAAGGTTGCTTTACGTCAGCAATTTACGGTTTACAAGTATAAATCTGAAGTTAGTAAACAGTTGCCAAGTTGAAAAAAAAATAGGTGTCAGGTAAATATTATTAAAAAGACGATATTACATTTAATGGCGACGTTTGTGGTAAAGGTACATAATGCTAAAGCGTATATTACACAATCACCGGCGAAATATCAATTTCGTTTATGTATCCGCCAAGTATTGTTTAAATTGACTTGGGATTTTTAAATATAGGTCAAAAAAGGAAATACGGGCGTAACTTATTTATACGACTGAGACCCCCGAAAGCATTGGCAGCTTTTATCACGCACCGTTTATAAAACATGCAATGACACCGCACCGTCTCCTTCCTTGAACGCTGTCAAAGTTATAATTATTCGTTTTTACGGATTCTCGGTTATAATTATTATGACATTTTAGATACCTGATCTCGCGTTTTGCATTACTCTAGATGCCGTGCGAAGCTTCGATGTTTCGCAAGTGTATACGGATGATCAGATAAGGTAACTTCCTAAGCAACCTAACTAGTCAATTTTAACTAAACCATCAATTATCTGTACCTTCGTCAAGCTGATACGTTATTATGAGGATGGTGCGTGGTGTTGAAAATTTTTTCCACTGCTTGATCGCCTTCGTCCGGAAGCTCGTTGGGTTACGATATCCTGTAGCGGATTGGAAGTCAATAAACGTACTTGAAGGTGTAAGTCATGATCAAAATATATGATTTGCATATTTGCTAAAATTCAAGGCCACCTGATCCGAATCACTCTCTCTTCATAGCGGCCATTCAGTAATACCACGAACATACCGTAGCTTCGACAAATAGCTCTACAACGCGACCAAATAACTAAAAAAGCCGCACGCCACCCACAACTTCATTTCAATCAGAATTTCTCCTGTGTATATGCAAATTACTACTCAGCAGTCAAACACTACTCGATTGTTTGGACGCGGGAATCTCTCCAACACAGCTGATACTTTCAACTGTATAATTTATTCATTATGCTCACGTGACCACTGCTGTTATTATACAACTTGATGCCTACGAAGGTTAGTTAGCAACACGACCCATATTATAGTCAATGTAATTTTCATTTTATTATTTTCGCCGCAGCCTGATGATAGATGGTGAAAAGCGTTTTTCCATTTTAAGCTCACTCTGTAACGGATGGCACGAGAACGCTGAAGTCAAAAGAGTCACCTAGACAGTGATCCGTATATAACAGACAGATACATGCTACGTTCATTTCTTGCATGAAAGTACAAAGTATTAGGTCTGATTTCACCGCGAGACCTGCTACTTCCGCTATTAGTCTGTGACTTCACACAATTATAATTTCGTATTCACTTTCATGCGAATATCGCATGAACCCTTTGAAATATTTGAATACGCGGTCGCGGTTGTATCAGTAAACCTCGAGATTTTAAACAATCGCCAAAATTGTCAACTGGTTTTGAAACACAATAGCTGGAAAAATAAGTATCTATATAAACTACACCAACATCGTGAGGAGAACCACTATAACAACCTATTGAACCTCACCCCGAATCGCGTAATTTTTCATAAGGGTGAAAATCGTAATAAAGACCGTTAAATGATCAACGTAAAAACTCACCCTTTTCGGTAATAAATTACGACGCGTTTTTATACGACGACGCGTGTATGCACTTTTCATTTGTATGATATTTTCAATTAACGAAGGCCATATCGTCCACCTGGCACGACTCATCTTCGGAAGCGCGGACATAGACACCTTATGGTACGGCCGCACATCGAGTTAAATCCCATTCACGTATTTTCTTACATATCTATACAGTAATTGAAAAATATTCCATAAAAACGCCGGACCGGATACGATGAATTATTGTTATTAAAGAGTCTAGAAAAATATAAAAAAATATAAAATGTAATAACGCGTTTAACAAAAACATTCGCCGCATGCAATTTCACGCCAGTCGTGTAATTGAAGGTGATTCTACGCTAAAAATGAAAAACCTCCTATTGCATAGCGAATCTCAAGTGCGAAGTGCTGCGGTGTATTCTTTAGATGACTTTTTCCGGTAAATATTCGCAACGCCCAATTTTATAGCAGGTGCAATTGTACATATAGGTTTGTTTATTTGGTATAAATACACGTTTATTAGAGTAAATTTAATCGTGTATAAATATTTTACTATATAGATAAGATTAACGAAACGATAAAACAGCCAGTCATTCGAGTACCATTAATTTTCACTACGAATATTTCAGTTTCGCGAATTAATAAGCGCCAGCTTTTTACTCTATTTACAATTAATGCGTTTCAAATTGATTTTTTTCTTTCGTGATGAGATCAAGTGTAATTTACACGATTTATGACGTTCGTACCGAAAAACAACTAGTTTTTGTATTGCTGAGTCATCGTGAACTCGAAAATTTCATTCGGCGGTGATGATAAATTCGCTTTTTATCGTGTTTAGGGGCGATCGCGTATAAAGCATTGAATCGGAAGCTGTAGTAATTATGAATTCGTGAACCAACGAAAAAAAATTGCAAGTAGGATAACATCGCAGAAATTTTTAAATTTATTCAAAAATCGCGCAAATTTGAAAACCAACCAAAAAAATTGTGTTTTTTAGAAGTAGAAGGGGTTGGGATACATTCCAGGGTTAATTTCCTAAAGAAGCATATTTCGGTCATTTACCTTATGTTCTTGCCAAGAGACGACCTTCCTGGTGAATTCGGATGCGGTATCATAACGATACTACATACAAAGTGTTTTCAAGGTCATACAATGACTAAATGTAGAATTTTCATTTATTAATCGTTGTACGATGACGTCAAGTTTTAACCATGTTAATTCTTCTGATTTTCCAATATAATTTTCAGTTTCAACTTTTTATGCGTACTTATTTTAAATGTTGGCAAAAATACTAAAGACCATAGGTGGACTTGTAGTGTTACCAAGGGTGATGAATTAAAAATACGATGTACTGTTTTAGGTTTAGAAAAAAGAAATTTTGAAAAAAGTGAATTGATTTAACAAATTGGTCTAAAAAATTTTTCAGCTTTTGCAATTAGAAACGTATCTAAACTACCAAAAATAGCAGAAATGGGTAATTACAGGTAATTTACCAGTAATTTACAAATATTTTGCTTGTAAATACATATCATAACAGGTAATTTACAAGTAATTACAGGTAACCGGAGGTAAGTTACTGGTAATTACAGGTAAATCACTAGTAATGATGGGTAAATTACTTGTAATTACTGGTAAGCTACTGGTAAATTTAGGTAATTTACCATAAATACCGTAAGTGGTAATGTGGAGATTTTTTTAAGGTTTTCAAATGGACTGATGGTGATTTTTTCTATTTTCCAACGAATTTTATCATGACGAAGATATTTCAAAAAACGTCAGTAAAACGAAAAAAAGTTGCAACGTACAAAATTTTGCCCAAGATGGATTTTAGGCTCATTTGCTACGATGAAAACCATATAAAATTCTTTATCCAAATCAAACTTTTCATTGGACTTGAGAGTTTATTTTTTATATGTCTACTTCCCTCCCTAACCTCTCACCTTCCAACGTTCATACTGTACAGCTTACTAATTTTGTCGAGTTGAAAACAATTTTTTTTTTAATTCCAAGATTTATTTTTGAAATTTTCTCGAATAGCATTTAAGTCAAGATGAGCGTATAATACGCAATATGTTTTCAACGTGTTTGTAATTCATCTACCAACAAAAATTTCCTCAAAATGTCGTTCGTGAAAGGATTTGCGAAAAAATTATCACAAAATTGACTAAATTAAAAAATTACAGAATCTACTCTACACGAAAATACTCGAGCATTAGACAGCGACATCATGGAAGATCTGTCGCATTTTACATGGAACGAAGCACTTGGGAACATCCACGAGACGTGGTATTACATTTCGCCTTTTTTAATATAATTTTATCATTTGACAAAAAACGAGATATTAATTCAGTTATTAGAGCGATTCGCATAAAATTTTATTTCGCGTTTTCTCATAAATTTCGCGTTTATCTTTACATTCGGCTGGAAGCTATATCAATTAAAAAGTTTCCACGTTGGTTTCTCATTCGTTTGCGGTATAAAACGGAGAAATTCAAAAGAAAATTTATTTTCCTTAGTGTACGCGCTGTTATCAGCTGTGCAAATGTAATGGACAAAAAGATAAGTGAGTTTTGTACTTTTTTGGCATTTCAAAAAGATAAACATAACCTTCAAAAAAGTTTTCATTTATAAGATTGAAGTTAAAGATCTATACGCGCCGGGTGAAATATTAGAATGCAACACGTGTATCGTTATACTTTACCAATTTCATCGCATGCAATGTCCCTTGATGACCGATTCTTTAATTGATGGTATTTATTAAAGCATCAATTACTTCGGAGACCAGATTCGTGTCATTAGTTCAATGGAACACGATAATAATATTTTTTTATCGTTCAACATATTAACGACAGTTTTATATATTTTTTTTAACTCGTTGTTCTAACACCATAATATGAAATATGTAGTCGTTATTTTTATATGTGAACGTAATTTGTTGCAGTAGTATTTTATATCACATTACTATATATCTATATAGTATACCTACCGGTAACGATATTCTTTATTTGCCACTTATCTTTTGAACATACCATACTGAATACAATTTCCACTTCGGTGGCTATAATTTACGTAAATTGATTCAAATGAGGAAATGCGATGGTTACTGCATTGTATTATTTATAAGGGCGTAATAACATTATTGTTATTGTCACGAAATCGTACGGAACAGCGGTTGCGGGTCGGAGACATTTTCAATGGTATTATTTAATTTAGCTTTTAGTTTTTCCCCTCTCTTTTTTTATGGAATAGCGAAAAGAAATTTTGAAAACAATCGTAGTATGTTCCATGTTTTAAATAATTTGATAAATATTGCGCTAAAAAGTTATAATTTTTAAGCTAAAAATGATCCTGATAGTGAAAATGAGTAAATGGAAATTTTAATCGATTTGTTGTTTCACAAGCTTTTATTACAGTGAGTAACCGCAGAGTCCTGTCTTAATGTTTGCTTCAACTAAGAAATTGATACAGGACTAGCTAAATACATGAAAAGCCGAAGGAAGACAATATTTAATTACCAAAACTGACTTTTTACCAACTCAACGAGGTAATTCCTGCTGAATCTTTCGACTGAACGTAATGAAAAATCAGCACTATTCTGTCTATCATTGGAGAAAGTTATGCAATTTTTGTTACATTACGTAATTATTTATGCGTTTAACATATACAAGATGCTCCTAGGTCATTATCATGCAAGTTTGCATATACGTATTTCTATCTCGAAAAATAAAAAACTTCAGAAATTTAAATCAGTAATTAGAAAAATTTGCACATGCAATGGTGAGAATTAAAAATAGAGTTCACGCATCCGACGCGAATTCGTTGCTAAAGAATATCTTTCGTTTTGAAAATTTTGAATAATATTTTCTATAAAATGGAACAATTACTACGCATTTGTATAATGAAATACTGTTACGCTTTAATATACGCATTTGACGTGATATGTTGAACGGCGCAAATATATGTATACAAAGGCATCAATTAAGTAATTAATTTTATTGTATCGCGTACTTATCTGATGAATTGAGCAAAAAGAACTATTTAATGATAAGTTCGCACCACCAAGAGTAATAGGTCGTTTCAAAGATTTATATCTGGTTGCTGACGTAGCTCGCGGTGTCAATTTCCAGTTCTCACAATACTTCATGTTACAGTCTTTATTGAGAGTACGTATAGGCAGATCGTAGTAGTTTTAGGTGTTGCGCGGTGACGGGTTTGGGTGTGTTGGTGGACGGAAGCTACGTATAGGATGTCACTAATTTACCATCTAATGTTATCTTCCTTTCAGTTATTAACCTCTTGGGTATCAAGAATCTACCTTTTTTACGTTTTTAAAATGCCTAAGAGCCGGACACATGAGACTGTAGGTGTCTAGACGTGTGCGATTTCGACCTCTTATGTGCACCTGGACTTTCTTGAAATATTGCTCGGATGCATTTAACATTTCAACTACATGGGCGAATTCTTTAATGATTTCAATAAAGCGTTTTATATTGAAATATTGTATTGTGCGATTTCAATATTCGTAATTTGAAATCGAATTACAGAATTTTACATAATAAACCACAAACAGATTTCTTAATTTATAAAAGTTATTCTCAGGTAATTGCATAAGTTGATGGAAGTTTTTAATTCATACAAGAATTATTCATTTATTAAAATTAATAATCTAAATGTGCAAAATATGATTTTTTACTCGCATTCGATGATAATCAATGAAGCTTGTATTCAAAAGCGGAAAACTTTTAATGGATTTTTCTTTTTCCTTTTTTTCAAAAGTACTTGGAAAGTTAGAAACTTGACATGGAATTTTTCATCCAACTAACAAAGTATTGAACGAATTCGAGTTTTTTTCTCGCAAGTTAAAACCCTTCGAAGGGATGTAAGTTTTTCTTTAAATACCTCTAAGCTAATGCTCGATGATCTTATCCCTTGTGCTGCTTCGTTGGTCAATCTTTTAATGATTTTTTTTTCTTAATAAGTTTTGTAACAATAAGATAAAGGTACGAGAACTTCG
Source organism: Maconellicoccus hirsutus (assembly GCA_003261595.1). Classification (NCBI taxonomy): domain Eukaryota; kingdom Metazoa; phylum Arthropoda; class Insecta; order Hemiptera; family Pseudococcidae; genus Maconellicoccus; species Maconellicoccus hirsutus. The sequence continues at coordinate 41,516 of QBDW01002581.1, read as the reverse complement.
ATATATTGGAGGTTAAAGAAAAAGTTTCGCTGCTGGTGTGAGAGAATTTCTTCATCGAAGCATATTCTTCCTTTGATGTAAGGAAGTGAAAAAGTATTTGATCGATGGGTAGTGGGACAAATCACTGGAAAAATGATTAGATATTTTTAGAAATATTTTCAATTACTGCTACACTGACTTTTTTTTAGGCAGACGGTAATTTTTCAGGATATTCAGAAGAGTAACTTTGATTCCTTTAATGAATGGAAGGAGGGAAAGGGAAGGAATTAAAAGTTACTCATTCGGCATATTAACAGTTAAAATCAAAATTTCTTTCAAATAATTGGTAAAAGGTCAAGATAGGCAATTTGGTAATCACTTTCAAATTGAAAAAAATGGCTGACAAAAGAACCTCTTCGAGTAGCCGGCTTGAATTTGAAAGGTAGTTGGGATTCTAGAAAGAGCATGTTCAAAAAATCCCAAAACCAAAATTTCAACCATCCAAGTTCATTTCTTGATTTTTGACGAATTTTTGAAAATTGAAAATTACGTCAATTCCAGCAGATTACCTCAAGAGTAATTTCCCAGATCAATTTTTTCAAGTTGGTTAAGAAAATCACTCAAGAGTAGGCGATCAGCTTACATTTTGAAATATTGAAAAGGAGGAGGAGACTTTTTCAAATTTTTCAACATTAAAGGGCTTATCCCCTCGCTTCCTTCGCCTGCCAAGTTCGCTTGTGATTTGTAGTAACGTTGCATAATATAGAAAAGCCCTCATAGCAAAAATTTCAATAACCCAAAATGATTTTTTTCATTTATGGCCAATTTTTTGAAAGATGATTCTTGATAAAAATATTTTTTAAATAATTTAATACATATAACGCGATGTAAAAAAAAAAATCAAATTAATTAAACGTGTTTTTTGAATTAGGAAATTCATTTCAAGAAAGCAGGAACACTTTTGAACTCAGTTTTGAATTTCTTTCGCTCAAAGAAACTACAACGCGAGTAAAAGTAGTTTTTTTTACACTGCCGACTGTTTTGTTTACTTGTGGTAAGTCATTAATTACGTTTTAATGATTCTAAAAGTTCTTTAATGAAAGACTACAGTGCGAAAATTTACACGTAGATGAGAGACTATATTCCTTTTAGCGACGGACATTTTACAGGCTCGGTTCATTCTGGTTGGCAATATCGAAATACACGCGGTTGAAAGTTTTAACGCTTCAACTTTTCGCACACGCGATGCTTCTGTAATTTTCGCTTTCTTTATTCGACGTGATAATTTTTTCATCAAGATACCATGCCCCTCTGATGGAGTTTTCGATATGAAACTTTGAATTTTTTCACAATACAGTCAAATACCAAGTAAAGGGTCTATTGTAGTAACGATTAGTTCGAAATGTGAAATTAGTTTTCGCGAGAACGCAGCCTTACATGGCAATTCGCGGCAAACTTGATAATAAGTTGCAATGGTATAAGATAACGCCCCCATTCCGAAGGGTATTGTGGTAAAATCGGACGACGGCGGAAGCTTATAGTGTAATCTATATATACTATTTCATAATAGGGAGTTTATATGCGTTTATCTTTGTATATACTTATAGGGCAAACGACTCATCGCGGCAACATAAAATGTCGCTAAATTAACATTTAGAAACCTAAATTAAATGATTTTTTTTCATTTGAAAATATTTCGCGCAGCTTTAACGATCGCGGTAACCGATTAAAAGGGGTAAAACTCCCTTGCGGCAGCTTTAGATAAATCCAAATGGTTCATTGTTTCTCTCTCTTTATCATCACCTTTGAAAATGACTACATGCCGTGAAAAAATTAAAAATTTTTCAACGCTGTCCCAGCGCGACATTGCAAACGCTGTCGAAAATGTTCGGAAAAATTATAAAAGAGAATTACGACACGATATTTATAATGCTCTCTCTGTACTCGGTGTTGATTTGTGGCCAAAGGTTCACGTGTGTGGTGTTTTCAAATGCGGATTAATATCGTACCAGCATTAAGCGGGTGGTGAAACTGTAACGAGCTTTGGTGGGATCTGACGAGTGATTATGAATGTGCGTTCGTTCTGCAGTACGATTGAGCTTTTTCATTAGTTTTTTTATCCATCGAAGGGGTTGTTGATGCAGTTTACATCCAAGGGGTTATGGCCACTGGACTGTGGACTCGATATGACCAACTGCTTTATTGAAGCGTAATAAATACTACTTAATGTTTTAATAAATGTTTCGCTTTTATAGCTCCACTTCACTATGATAACTGCGCTAATTTAAATTATACCAGCATCGTAGATCGATTTAATGAAAATATGACGAAACGTTAGAGCGACTTTAGACCCTTTTTCAAAAACGCGTACTTGACTGGAATTTTTCAACGCGTAGGTCAATTAACAGGAGATGCTCGATATTACACGTAATAAGCCTCGTGTTAATAAGCCACAAACTGCGATGTGTTTTAAATTTCGTTTAGACATGAGTTTCCATAAAGTCGCGTAGAATTTGTTTATGTTAAATGACCAAAGTGTGCGTGTGTAAGTCCGGAGTACATAACGTTGCATATTCGAGTAATTGTACCAATGCTTCCGTAACCATGCGTTTGTTTTTCAGAATAAGCTAAGGTAATTAGATATTTAATTATCGGATACCGTTGGATTTTCTCATCAGTATGCGTTTCGCTTCGGTCTCGTGTTTTAAATGGTTATTTGAATAAATACCGATAATTTCATAGTATTTTTTTTCGCTTTATTATTTTTTATATCGTGCGAGAGTTTGAGATACGTTGTTTTGAAAGCCATAAGCTGAGAGTTTTCAACGAATACATGGAGATGGTGAATGAGAAGTCGCAAGGAGGAACAAATCAAAGAGAACGATTGATTTTTTAATAGATTTGGTGAATATGTAGACTAGCTTCAGACTTCAAGTGAGCTCGTTTCCTTCAACGATTAATGCATCTCTTTGATCGCACCCCCTCCTCTTAGCAATCATCACTTCCTTCCTCGTTTACTTACTTCTTTCAATACGTTTTTGGCTTTACGACCCATGTACCACCAACATGGCTAGAAACAAGGAGATGGGACTCGTTACATGAGACTGAATGGGATAATCGCTCAGGAAAGAGAGTAGGATAAGGACAGACTAAGACTATCTTACAGAAGAATTGAGAAGGAATGTGGAAGATTGAGACTATAGCGAACATTTTGATATTTTGTACAGGAAACTGTCCCATCTTCGGACAATTGAAGTAGGTAGTATATCAACGAATGGCAACAAGCTTCATCTAAAAGTAGTAAACTACTCGGCTTGAAAATATGGCAAGACCCTTCTGTTGAATCATCACCTCGAGTTTCATTTTATCCAAGTTACAAGACACCATTTCATAAATACATATTCATAATTTATCAAACGAGATTATCGAATTGTCGAAAATAGGTATTTATGATTCGATGCAATCCAATATTGTATCTAGAAATAACTGCTTAACCGGTTCACCGAATGTTACTTTTTGCTCATTATATTTTATTTGTAGTATGTAAACAGTGTCTATGTATATTTAAATACGTTATTACTCCAGTTTAGGTGGGTATTTATACACGGTTCTGTAAACGAGGTATATTTTAAAATTCTCCAATTAAATATTAAAGGTTAAGCTCGCGATAACAACAGCGGCGGCGGCGCTTACAACCGATTGTTTATTCTCTCCAAACCGGCTACTAATTATTTGCATTCGCGTAGAGTAGGATTTTTTTCAGTATTTCTTTTAAGCAATGACCCGCTTTTCGATCGTTGGAATATTCCAACGAAATTATAACGAATCGAGGGAAAGTTATAGTACTTCAACTTTGAAAATACTTTGTAACAAATCAAAATAAATCTCGTCCTTCGTCCGTCTTTTTGTCACGAAAGTGGAATGCTGGAAAGCGTGTTATTCAAACAATGAATTATTATTAAATTGTACGTCGACGGTAATTTCAAACGTCCATTCAAATTGAAAATTTAACGTGACCTAATGTTTCAAACTTCTCAACGTGAAGCGTCCCCCTTTTGAAATATCACTTTCCAAGTTCTAAATAATACCTGAAATTGTAATAGGATTCGAAGTAATTGAAAAATTCATTTGGTCTTCGTGATAATTATGTTCGAAGAAAATATTTAAAGAAAAATGTACGTGTGATTTAAAATAATGATTGATTTTGAAAAGAAAATTATCCCGCAATTATATTTCAAAGTGACATTGCTTTTTTTAATTTTCATCTACGAGGCTGTACCGCATACAAAATGAATTTCTCAAAATTACTATTCTACGGAATTCTCTAGTCGCATTGATATTTTTTTAATAATAAATCGAAGGAATTACTTTTTTGTAATCGAGAAAATACGTTTTTTTTTTTCAAGAAAAAAACTCATTATTCAAGAATTCTTGAAATAATTGTCACGAAAGTCGTTTTAAAAAATGTACAGACAATATACCACAAACTTGAGAAACATTCAATTACTCGTCAGAGATCATAAGAGCGCAAGTTCAAAAGGGCCTTTATCTAGACAATTTTGTAAAATCATACTTATATAATTAATAACCACCAAGTATCTCTTTTTACCTTTTTACTCTCCATATCCGAAGCATAGAAATATTTAAATAGAAAGAATCCATAGAAAATCGCACGCTACGAATATTTTTGTCGGTAATCTTATCACGAACATATGTATGCCTTGTTATTTTTATAACATAATTAATCATATTCGTATTAAATACATGTATTTAATTTCCTTTTGATAATCGTCGCATTTGTAATACAATTTACACATTTAGTTGCTATTTCCAGTCTTTCGAAGATACTCCGAAGCGATGCAGGCAACTTCCTGCGATTACCAAACGTTCGCGACCATGGAACGTGTTGTTTTCACACCGCAGATTAGAATTTACAAGACGATTTAACCACGTTGATCAATCTGTAAATGTTGCATCTCCCGGAAACGATGTACTAATTGGTTTCATATGTACCACATGCTGGTGAGTACCATCTTATAGTATAACGATCACCAAACATTTCGCGTATATCTTGTATCTGTTTACAAATGTGTTAAACGTTCTTTTATTTTTTATTCACACACGAATTGAATTCGTGGCGCGAAATTCGATCCGTTGGTAACTGGTATAGAACAAAAAAAAATCGATCAGGTTGCCAATAATTCACTAGGTGTAAAAAATTAATTGGTAAAAGGCGGCAGTACGTCACTGAGCTTATCCGTTTCGCCGCATATCTACTTGATAATAATGATCAACAACAAATAATGTTAAATTGGTTAGCCGCAAGATCACGAAAACAGCCTAGATCATTACTCGGCATTGAACGTAAACTTGAACGTGTTTCTTGCGCCGTGTCTTCCGATGATATTTTCTTATCGTTATCGCGACTTTGAAATAATTATATGCGCTTTCATTATACGACGCGTTTTTCTAATTTACGACTACATGTGATTGGAAAACCATGACTTTGTTGAATGCTTTTCAACTTATTGGAAATTGATATGATTCGAAGTAGAGAGATTTTCTTCACTAATAAAGCAATCTCACGAAGTGATCGGTTTAGCTGTGTTGTCTTATTTTTCCATTTTGAAGGAGTTTTTAACTGGTGAAACCATTATTTTTATAATTCAAGAAATGGCAATTTTATTTTTCACATCAATTTTTAAACTTTTTTGGAGATTTTACTAAAAGAGGGCTGGAGATACTGTTAATGGTGAAATTTCAATAATAGGAGTCAATAACCTTAATATACTCAATTTTTAGAAATATCAACGAAATTTCAATTTTAGAGGTCAATAGCCTAAATAGACTCCAATTTTTGAAAATAATGGTGAAACTTTAATTACAGAGGTCAATAACTATAGAAGACTTTATTTTAAGAATTGGTAATGATAATTAAATCTTAGAGGTCAACACCCTGAAGACTCAATTTTTAGAATTAATAGAGAAATTTCAGTTCTAGAGGTCAATGACCTAAGAAGACGCAATTTTTAGATTTTTAAATTAGCAACTTTTTAAAAAATACATTTATCAAATTTTCAAAAATTTTCCAAAAAATCAAAAAATATTGAACAATTGAAATTTTTTGTTAGACATTTTGATCTGTTCATACCAGTAATGAGGCTTTTGTTCAAATACAGAAGTAATTTACCCACTTCATGAGCTTTCTTCATGATGTAAAAAATTTCAAGCATTAGAAAAGTTACTCCTAAACTCTATAATTTAATTGAAAATACCGAAGAAAAAAAACTTGGAAAAATTTAATTCGATATTGCGCATAGCAAAAAAAAATTGGTGAGTAAAAAATACTTCTAGGTTTGGTACGAAAGAAAGAGGAAACAAAATAGAAGGTAAACATTTTAGTCCGAAATGTTATAAAAGAAATGATTACAAAAGTGTTTCATTCGCAGCTTACATCCACTTCTATTTAACCAGCAAAAAGAAAAAAGAAATTAAAAAACTTGATGATACTTCGAAACTAATTTAGAAATTCGAAAGAAAACTTCTTTTCAACTATAGAAATAATTTACCTTTAGCGAGTTACGGAACGAAGCACGCGCGCGGAATTAATATCGAATTACAAAAAGCCAAAGTAATAAAGTTAAAATTCGAGGGTTGAGGTCGGTGTTAACTTACTTTTGAAGATAACCACGTTGTTTACTCGTGTTAATATGAGGTGACACGCAGAAAATGGAATTTGCCAACACTATCCGCGCGTATTTTACTACACCATGTAGTTATGTGTGGCGTTGTACGGTGAAAATATAATTACAATTCTCTTTTACCCTTTTACCGGGCACGTTTTTCCTTTGGATATTTTCTTTACGCCGATATTCTTTCGTTTAAATCCGTTTTATGTTTTTTCCCTCCGAAACATCCTCCTTCTTCTAAACATTTGATTATTCCAGACGGTAGATAATTCGGGAAATTTTTTACCACCGGAATTCCAACAATTTCCTCAATATTTGCGATTCTTTTCAAATAAACGCGCGCGCCATTTGTAACTGTAGTGGTTTTCTTTTCCGCTGTTTTGAAAAAAAAAACCGAGTTCTGTGTGTATTTCGCACCCAACGAAAACAATATCTCGTGGAAAGTCGTTGACACGATGCCTCAGATGCCTGATATTCTTAAGTGGCTATTAAAAACTCGTTTAACCTAAAATGACAAATTAGTTTTATCCTTTCACATAACCGCCGTTACATGGTCGTTTAAAAAATATACCAGACAGTATTTCAATCAACGTGCACTTTTTACGCCGTCCGTGTACGATTGTTGAAGAGATATTAATTTTCGGACCATTATTACACTCGAGTACCGCGTGCTACTCGCTGCAAATACACTAAACTCGCAACGAATTAGAACATTCCCAAATGGATTTCTATTTGATGACAATTCAAAACTAAATCGTATTTTAAAGTACATAATTTACGTTTTAAAAAAGAATTCATCGCGCTAAAGTGGTACAGTTAATTTCTATGCATAACATACGCGACGATTCTCACCAAAGCTAAGTTAAATTGAGGAAATTGTGAAATAAATTAGAATCGACCTTTTCTTTCTCCCGAGGGTCTACAAAAAGTAGAATAACAGTTGAAGCCGAAATCACTCGTATGGAAAAATTACAAGTTCGCAAAGTTGAAATTCAAGCTATTGATGGAAAACCCACGTCTGCATTGCGGATAGTCAGAAATTTTTGATATGTATTCATTATATTTTTATTTCTGTCAAATAGGAGAAAAATTGTATCAGTTGATTATCGATTACTCAGCAAATGTGGCTCGTCTTTTCATTGCCTGCCCCAGAAACAACATTCATTTTGGATTAAATAGTTACAGGAAAAATCGTACGAGGATAATCTGTGGCTCTTACAAAGAAATATGGTTTCTTCATGAATTTCATGAATTATGTGACAAGAGAGAAGAGAAGGGCTGAGGAAGTACAAATCTTGTCTCAAAGCTGGTTGGCTCATAACACAGAAAAATCATACTACACTCTTGGAAGTGATTTCTTAATGGGTTCAGATCTCACATACCCAGCTGCCTCAACCTGATTTGTTGTCTTGTTCAGATAGAGGTCCACCCTATAAGGAAAAGCTTTGGTTTTAAAAATCAAAAATCCATCTCTAAGTAATGATGAAAAGGGTACAGAATTCTAAAAATGACTCTACCATGCCAAATTTATGAGAAGCCGTACTGGATGAAAAGCCATTTAGAGCTAAAATTGTGATAGGTAGCGTTATACTACATGAATGTTAGCTAGGAAAGTCAACAAATATGAGTTGTTATGTTTACTCGTGTATTTTGTAATAAATGTTCTTTTAACAAAACGAGTCCTTCAAGAAAGTCAGACCCAGGATAATGAACCCTTCTTGCCTCTTCTCTCGACGGCTCTAACTGGATCACTCGATTTGTACTACAAAAAAAAAACTCCAAAATAAAAATTTCACTTCTCAGCAAATTACCAAAAAGTACTCGTACAAATCAATAACAGCTACAGCTGTGAACTTCATATTTTCAGTGAAAACAAAAATCGCATTTCAACCATAGGGAGTTCCATCTATCTCACATATTTGCAGTCCCCTACTTACATCTACGATTTGAGATAACATATCACAGTGAGCAAAAAATCAAATAGACTGTTATTATCTCCTTTAGTACCTTGCTTTTCCAACTCGTCAAGTCACATTCGTGTCCAAAAAGTTGCCAAGTCCACTGCTCAAACGTGAATCTTTGACGAAGATACTTGATAAGTGAAATTTGTTACTTGGCGTATAAATTTTCCTTTCTCGAGAATTGAATTCCCATTTGTAATCAAGATTTATAACTTTTAGACCACAAATAAAGACTTGATTCGTACTTTTGAAAACGCATTTCCTACTGCGTTCAAACACAAGGAAATCGTCCGGATCGCAAGATCAATATGGTGGTGTGTCTACTCCCTAATGGCTAAATAAGACCTCAATATTATTTACAAAGACGTATCTCAGATGGAATCGAAAGTAAACAAAATACTGGTTACACGACCCCAAATTTAATTAAGATCAAAGAGAGGAAAACTATACACGCCACACGTGTTGGCATTTTAAGAACCACTTTAAAAGTAATCAATTACGAAAGAGAAAGAAGTATTTAATATTTTAAAACGAATATTTCCATATAATTAAGACAATAAATCATTTTCGGATAATCTGTAGCCCGCGCTCCGTATCAAGTTTATTCTTCCAGTTGACCAACTATTAAACAGTTTATTAAGCATAGTATTGCCTACTGGTCGGAGAAAGGGAAAAAAACTAACACGACGTAGAAAAAAGTAGAAAAAATTCTAACATCGTTTATACACATTACCATCGAATGGGGAGGAAAAGGTGGGAGCTCGTCTCTTGATGCACTTCAGTCGGGGTGATAATTGTAATTTATTGCATTATGCGCCTCAAAAAAAAGGGGGTACACTGTAACAAGGCAATGGGTGAAACGCGATCTGGGGTTGTTCCCTTTTTCGAACATGCTAAATTCTTCGTATAAAACCAACCCCAAATAAAGGTTTCGTGGCGACGTATTGTTGAATATAGAATTATTCGATATCTTTCACGTGAAATATTTTCCACGACGCGATGTAACTTTTAGGTAAAAAATTTCTCCGCTTAAAGTTCACCGACGTTAGGTACAAATGAGTACATATAGGCACATGTACCTAACTACCCAAGGTATACATGTCGTTCGAATAGAAAATTTCACCAAACGAAACCAACGCAAGATAATTCACGGCTTTAAGTCTCCTGTTATTTATTAAAAGATCTATTCAACCAAGAAGTACCATGCTATAGAGGATTTACCACAGAGTAAACTTTAATCACTTTTACCTGTGCTTTCCATTTCCAAAGTCTTAATCCCTCGGCTATCCTTTTACGTTGTTTTCTTCGATTGATATTCATCAACTTTCACCCTCCCTAATTAGATTAACGTGCTGGAAAGAGATTTCGCTTGAAATTAAATTTTTCCCATCTACACGCCCCCGTTTTTTGGGTATCTATCTCATCAAATATCCATATTATGGTTTTCATTCGCAGATCACCTTTTGGGATCGCGAGCTTTGTTTCATATTTGATTTCGTGAAATACGTAACATCTTCTGATACTTTTAATCAGATGAAAAAACCTGCACTTAATGGCAAGAAAATGTTGAAATGAGGTAACATCAGATAGCGTGGTTTAAAATTTTTACGAAGGATTGCGAAAAGGCGGGTTTTTTATTTTTAAATTAGCCTCTTGAAAAAATTACTCGATTCTTTGACATTACAGAGTTAGTTCTCAATTATATCGCTTTCGTTAACAAAAAAATTCCGGTTCGGTGCTTTTTTTTGCCAACTTCACCCACTCTGATTTTTTGATAACTTTATTAATCGCGTCGTTACTTCGTTTCGTAGTTATTTTCATTTCTTTTGAAAATTCTGAATTTATTTTCTTCAGCGTTGGTATTTCATAACTTTTTTTTTCATTTTGCACCTACGACTAAACATCAAAGGCGTTTCTTGGAAAAATCCAAAAAAATATAAATTCAAATTTAAAAAGAAATTAAAACCTCGCATGAAACACGCGTGCGAACAAACCCCGAGCATTTTTTCTTCAAAGGGCGTAGAATTAGGTATGTATAGCCTAAGTGTAATGTAATTTCCCACAATTTTTCACCTATTGACAACATCGATACATACATAAACCGGCCTGAATTATCATATATTATAGAACAGCTGGAGTTATTTGTCATTTCGATATTACTTTTTAATGCATTAATAATATGGTCATTGTTCACAAATTCATTTACGTATACAACCAGTTTTCTCGCTTGTAAAGCGCGCGCACTTTATCCAGTGATTACTGGTTAAACGCGTACGTCCACAGTTACACCTCGCTAATGGGATATCAGTGTTAGATGTCTATAGTGCGAGGGTGTTGATAAGCGATCCATGTATTTCTTCCCCTATCTTCTTTCTATTGTCTTTAGCGTTACTAGAATGGTAGATTAAACTGGTTCTTCTTTGTTAATAAACCGACTTGGTGTACCAATAATCGACTTAAATTGCGGAAACGGTAATGGAAACTTAGGAACATAAATTCTTATACTATAAGAAACAAAGCCTGTGGAATTTACTGGACTCCTGTTTGCGTGAGTAGACTATAGATAAACGTTCGAGGCTAATGCGTGAGAGGTGTTTTTTTCATCTCTCTTACACCCCGCTGTCCGTATTCGCCGGTTCGTCTTTTTTGTTTAGGTGTGCTCGCCCGTAATGATGATTAATAAATTTTATTTAGAGGAAAAAAAATTTAAATACAAAAGCGATAAAAATTTTAATCCGACTAAACATTAGTGTGTTTAAATACAAGAGATGCCTTTTAGCGGCCGATTAACGTCTTCGCTTATGCCATATGGCTCAAATCGATATTTTATGCTTAAAAATCACGAATTCGATATGGCACGAGATGGCTATTGCCATACGTGTTATATTGCTTTTTATCTTGGCCTTTTTTTTTTATTTTTGACGAAAAAATTTGGGAGTGGTTGAGTACCGCAGTAGCTTCGAACTTGAGAAGTTAAGTTGTCTACCAATTTTTTCTCCCTTCGAGATGTTTTTAATTGTGATATTTTCGCTTTAGCTTGTCACTTGAAGGGCTGAGTATACAATGTGGAAAATTTAACTGCACTAGAGGCGTAATTTTTATTATCATTGAAGAATATCTAAGAACATAATAAAAATTCGGGCCCCGGGGAAAAATTATACGGACACCCTTTCCTAGAAAAGCCTCGACATTTTTTACAAGGGCCGGTTATTCTTACCAAAAAGGCCCGTTATTTTTTACCAAGGTTTAAAATGAACGCGAGCCCCTAAAAAATCCAGGCTGGCAGGACCCCTTTTCTTCTCCCTTCTGGATGGACCTGATTGAGTAAATTTTATGTAGATATATCCAATCAGAGGCGTCGAGAGCAAAATTGGACCCAAGGAAAATCTTTTGAGCTCTCTCTTCGATTGGTGTGTGATACTTATTAACTGAAAAAATTGAGAAAATTTCCCATATTACCAAATAATTTGAAAACTTTCGTGCCCTTTCAAAAAAACTGGGCCTAAAGCAGTGTCCGTTTGCCCCCCTCCCCATTTCCGACTTTTATAACCATTGCGAGTTATGGGGAATTGTTTATACTTACATAAATTTTAAAATTCACTTATTTTCTTTGTTGACCTCTGAATTGAAACGTTTATTACTCCAATTCTCTTGAAGAAGGAAGTGAACGCATATTTTGTTAAATTTAAAATTCTCAACTCATCATTACTGATTTAATTTCAATGACTTGAAATATTCGCTATACTTTACTAATCTAATATAAATTGAATATATATTGGCAGAACTCGATTTTATATTCGAGCCCAATGTTACGTTGGGTTATAAGTCACTCATCCTTTTACCCTCCAAGTCTGCACAAATGACAAGGCGGCAACGATAATTACAAAAAACGAATTACAAATGCAGAACATCTCGCGGATCTGTCTATTGATGAGTTATGCTCAACTATATTAAAAATTTTACCCCGAAACATGAGCACTAACCATAGCATGATATTATTTATAATTTGGCACGCTTCTAGGGTATCACCCTAGAGAAGACTCTTTTTTATACCACCCTGACCCACACAACTTGCTAAAAATATAGCGCATTATTCAAAGCTAATGGATTGGATTTTGATTCAGAATTTTTTCATATTATACTCCATTATATGGGGTGGTTTTTAACTGGTCTTCGTGAACGTTTCATTGAGACGTGATTTTGAAAATACTCGCGAAACTGAGAGTAAAACCGATACGGGGAGTTATTTAACGTGTATAAAAGAAAAGGGAAAAATCCACTATAAAACTTCATCTTAACCTTTGAATTTCCCTCGATCGAATACCACGTTAACGAATAAAAAATCGCCTAGTCATTGTTAACTAAATAGAATATCGGTTTTATTAATGATTTGTTTTTGTTACTTTTGAAAGTATATAAATTCGTTTCACACAGTAGTCAAAAAAATACCCCCGTCGAGTAGCACCCACGAGCATGTGAAAAATTTACCTACCTTGTTAAATACCAGTTTGGATAATTTTTTAAGGCGTAATCTAAACTGAAGAATCTACCGCGTCAACGTAATAATTTATTGAATTTGACGAACAATTTATTCCTTTTAACGCATGCATCTCTCATATATAAACTCAAAACGCATTTCGTCATCCGAAAAGCCCACATAAGCCGACTCCGTTCTACCACCTAATTAAGTAAAACCTATCTCAAATAAATTAACGTCGTATTAAATCAAACCTATAAACGAGATGGAACAGATTATCATCATTCATTTTAAGAAGAGGAAAAAAGTACTGGCAAAAGATGAATTTTTCAGATTTTTATTTTTATCAAAAAAAAATACCGGAAAGAATCGCGTACGAACAGGTTGCGCACTTGTCACCCGACTTTAAAATCTTTCCAGTTGAACGTTCAGTATTTAATACAACTTTTTAGTGTAATCGTCACAAGCATTTAGTGGTTCTCAGAAGTCTTACCTCTTGCTCCTGTTGTACGCTTCAGTTATGAAATTTACATATTGATAAGATCGATGTTGTATAGCTGTTTGGGTGTATCAGCCAAGCTATCGCTTATCAAGTGATGAAGAGGTCTAGAGGGACATTTTTTCTCCTCAAATGGACATTTCGCTGTGTTTGTATTTTTTCCTCACCATGGGGTAAAAATTGGTAGGTATTTTATAAAATTAAATCCTAATTAGTTTGGAAAAAATCCTTATCGCTAAATAATTCACGAAGCGTATTTCAAGGTGGGAAAATCTCGTTTAAAAGTTTACTTTGCAGAAGCCTGTACTTTGCGACAAAGAAGTCTGATTTTGGACTCATTTCATGGAACGTTCTTAAAAATTTGACACTCCCTTTTTCCAATAAATCTTGAATTGGGGTTTTTAAACTATTCCAAGTTTGTAATTAACAAAGCACCACATTGAATAAAGAATGTCACAAATCGATAATAAAAATAGGCTATGTTGGAAAATAAAGGAAAAATCCTATTCAAAAAAAAGGGAAGAAACTAGTAGGAAAAATACTTTGGTGTTACATTATTAATCATAAAAACAAGACGTTAATTTAATCAGATAACATATTTCCCATTTTTAGCTATCTATCAATTTAAGACCATTTAAAAAGTTGTTTTAACGTTTACGAGGACAAAAATGTCAGAAGTTCGTATACCAAGTTGGATTCTCGAGGCGGTATTTATTATAAAATGATCAGCAACAGCGTTATTCTCAATCTATTTGAATTGATATTTTGGTAATTCGGACAATATTATGATAGATTAACTTTCAAGATGATGGAGAAATTTCTTGATTCTTCCTACTGTTATCAAGTTCAACGTAACGTCGAGTAACATCACTAAAAACTCGAAGCTGCCCAGAATTACTAAATTAATTTATACTTACATTAAACTTTACGAAAATATTTTCGGATATTGACGCTCGAGATGATCACTAGAGATGTATAATTGCTGGACTCGGTGTAGCTAAAGGGCTGGAAAATCTCGTTCGTCTTGAACCCACTTAATAATTTGTTCAACGATCAACGCTCTATTTGCATGATTCCTTGGTTCGATAACATCTACGCTTCTTGTGCACAACCTATACTTTGAAATTTTCGTATACTGCGCGAAAACCCCTGCAAGCTCTTCGAACCAGATCGTAACGTACATCCTACTCCGCCTGCAACTACAATTGGTACTTGGAAGAACGGAGGCGATGAAACGCGTGTCATCGATATTCTCGTAAAGAGTTCCCTTAACGCGTTTGGTTCATTAACGAAGCCGTATAATTTTCAAATTCTAATTCTACATCAAATGTATCAAATTAACCACCTTTACGACCATTTATTGGCAAATTACCTAGGTACCAATACTAGTAATCCTTTAGTGGTGTAATCGTACGTCTATAGTGGTGTCATTAAAGGCAAACTACTTTTTTGGTCGAACCACACAAACATAAAGTATCCCGGAGTATTATTTCGACGTTTTCAATAAAACTTGATAATATTTCAGAGCAACGTACAAGTGCGTGGAAACTCGGGTTATTTTTGAGATTTTTTGTTTTGTTTTTTATTTACACGTCTTCATTTCGTAGCGTGATATCAAAAATTTTCGAATATTTTAATCATAATCAATTAATTTAACCGCACATAATCAAATATTAGGCGAACTGATACCGTTGGTTTGTTTACAAAGTCGAAAGACATAATTGTACACCCCGTCGCGACCAGCCAACGAAATCTTCATAAGCGCACCATTATTCGTACAGCTTGACAGCGGGAATCTACCATAGGTTCCTGGCGTGGAGTTTTACATTATTTTAAAACGGCAACATAAAAACAAAACATTAAGTTAGCATTGCCCCGGCAATCGTACTTACATATCATTTATATGACTTACACGTTATTTATGTATTTAGCTTGTGCGTTATTTATGCGAGGTTAACGAATTCCGTTACAGTTTTATATTATTGGAACGCAATTCGCTCATACCTAGTTCGAGAGATGATCTCTGGTTCGGGTCGTGAAATTGTATCAAGCTTCCAACCTTTCTCATGTTCGTATGTAAGATATTATCGATCTTATCGCTACCTTTATCGCGCCTTTAGAATCATGAGAATTTTCAGAAACGTTTTTTTTTCTTTGAAAAAATTGATAACTTCTTGAGACGTTTGAAAGGTAACGTGAAAAAAAAGAATGTAAGGAAAGAAAAAGGATGGAGGGCACTTTCGAAAAATCCCGCTTTTATGCGATTATTTCGATTTTGTTTTATTTCAATCTCGATACATCAACTTCTATTTCGATATTTCGATTTCGATATCGATGTTTCAATTTCAATATTTTGATATCAATGTTTCAATTTCGATATTTTGATATTTCGATATTGATGTTTTGATTCGATATCGATGTTTCCATTTTGATATTTTGATATCAACATTTCGATTTCAATATTTCGACATCGATGCTTCAATTTCGACATTTCAATATTTATGTCTGAATTTGAATGTTTCGATTTCTACCTTTCGATTAAAATTCTTAAATTTTTCAATTTTGATTTCAACGTTTTGATTAGTTCAACTTTTGATTGCGCTGCAAATCCAAACAATAGTTGTTCAACTTTTTACCTATAATTTTCATCGTTTTCTTTATTATTTTGAACTTTCACTAGCTCCTCGTTGTAAACTTTACGAACACCTTCACAAATATGGTATTAATCTAACTTCGCCATTTTTCTGCAACCCTGCGATCACCTAAATTAACTAAATTGACTGGTCGAGTATCGATCACCCAAGAGAAATACGATCCCATGCTTTCTTTTTTTTGGAAAAAGCTCGAACTTCCGAATTTTGAGAATCTACGAAGGAAATATCAAATACATTCGATGATAGATTAGTCTTAATTCATGTCATATCGAATTTAAGAAAAAAATAACGTTCTAATATTTCATTTCGATACCTTATTTTTCATCCCTTTTTATCAAATGTACATAGAAAGCACCTTCTTGAGGGATAAGGTCATTGACTTCTGGCGAAACAGGAAGCACGTTTGCATTTGACTCATCAAATGTACAATATAGCTTAATTTTTCCAGCGTGTCTGAAAAACTATTCACCTTAAATAAAACCTCACCTTTATTGTGGAGAAAGATGCTACGAAATTTCAAAATGATAAATCCGTTTCCAAAAATACGGAAGAATAGAAACACCGACAGAAGAATAGCGAAGTTTTTCGCAGGTGACAGACGTGTTGAAGTGTGAATTTTTGATTCGTTTTTCGTAGTTTCTCTTTATTTATTTCTATATTTTTTCTCCCTTTTTTGAATATTTTTTCGCAGAAAGGAAGTACACTTTCTTTTTTCTCCTATCATAAAAAAAATCATTTGTTTTTTGAAATTAAAAATTAATCGCTGCTATTCGAAAAAAAATTCACGTTTCTTCCTATTATTAAAAAAGTAAAATCAACATGCAATAATTTACGATATCTCATATGCGCTTAGGACAACTCTAGTAAGACATTTCTCGCGATTTAGTCTCATTAATTCCATCAGTTGAAAAAATAAGTATTATTCTCGAAAAAAAAAACAGGTAAGTATAAAAATACCTCCACTTCAGAGTTACTCTAATTGGACACATATGCTTTGGAACTTGCACAATTAAACGATTAAATTAACGCCAAATTATCCGTTTCAAGTACTCGTGGCTTTGCACACTCATATAATATAGTTCCAATTAAAAGAAAAATCAATGACTGTCAGCAATGGGTATTTTCAATTTAAAACTGCGTGAAACTTTTCGAATGTTGGAAAAGTTACGCGGTTGGGGCTGAAGCAAAGCAAGAAATACTCGCTTTTATACTTTAAAGTACATTTTGTGCACTGAAAAACCGAACAATAAGAGGTACAACTTTGGCAATTCGACGTAGCGTGAAGGATCTTATTTAATTTTTTTTCTTCCTGGAATTGGAAATGATTGCAAAGAGGTGCACCTGTTTCATAAGATAATACTCTTCAGAGAAAATGAAGATTTAATGTAATTATACGTGCGATCAAGAGCAAGTATCTTTTGCCAAGGTAGCTCAAAAAAGCACGATAATTTTGTTCGTAAAGCCATACAATTAATTTTATTCGGTGCACTAGTACAAAAGAGGACACGATGTTTAGAATTTGAACGAAGATCCTTTTGCAAAAAGTAGGGATGTTGCATTCTTAGCGTGTCTTTTTTACTGCGGACTTCTTAGCAGAGAAAAGTTCAAAGAGAACAAATTAACTTTGGAAATTACCGATCGAAAGCTATTTTAGTTAGTTCAAAAAGCAAAGTAAATTGGTAGTGATTTATTTATATTATATGGAAAATGGTATAGCGGCTATTATTTTGATTTATAAATCCCTTCAGAATTTCTCATTTTTAAGGTGCGTTTATATCGTTCGCGTAACCCATCATCGTCTGCCTTCGATTACTCAAACTACCGATGCCTATAAAATTATTCATTACCTGTCACCTTCGTGAAAGGCGTCTTTTAAAAACGATTTGTTTTCCTAAAATCTTATTATAAATGTAACCCTTTGGCATTTTATTTCATCTGCTTCCACCCTGTTCCGCTTGTGTTGAAAAAAGTCAGGGATTACAAAAGAGGCATATACCTAAACGATATTTTCGTATAGGACACGTGCGTACTTCTCAGATCGTTACATACGGAATTATTCTCATGGCGTGTAATTATATAGAAACCATGTAAACGATGACATAATCAAAAATTATTACCAAGTTGGTATACACGTTCAAGAAGCTACCGGTAAAACCATCTTAAAGCCAGCTAAGGTTTTCGATGCGCTTGTACGGTACTGCGTCTTCATTATATAGCATTTTAATTAAACATATATTCGCTGCTGTGCATCCTATATTTTTGCATTCGCTTAGTACATACGTGCGCATAGTTGTTATATTTATGAGGCTGGTGTCGCTGCGTTACAATCACGCAGGCAAATACTGGATGCTGGTTGACAGTTCTGCAGTTACTGGTCATTTTTTGCGCAACGAAAATTAATTTTTCATTTTTTTTTCTCTCCGTAGTCTCGACGACATACGACGATGAATATTTATGGTGTTTTTTATATCAGTTTAGGTCTCGTTTCAAGCGGATTTTTTTCAACTTTTGGTTTGCCTCGATTTAAGTACTCGAGCTTCGTTGATAAGATTTCCTACGGCTCGAGTAAAAGATTAATTTACAAATTTCCACAAAGTTTCTACTTCGGAATTATCCACGATGCTCGCTTATCAGCGGTATTTGCGAATCACTGCATTTTTCGAACGCAGTGTCCTTTCGATTTAGAAAATATGTAATCCAATTTCCTGCGCCAGATGCTGCATCATCCTGAATAAACAAAGATATACGAATTTAATAGGAAATATATTAGTCGTTCTGTATTTCATTTTAGAAGTCCATTTCCAAGTCGGCTTAAGAAATAATAAATTCTGATCCGCATAAAGTTTCATAATAAAAACGGGTCACCATTTCTCATTACAAAACAACGAGATTTGTAGAACGTTTTTCGTCGCTCCGAAAACTCGTTTCAAGGCTGGCGTATTTTTTATTTTACTTCCCTTATCAACTAAATGCCTTTTTTTTTCATTTTTCACGTTTACCCGTTAATAAAACAAAATTGAATTACAAATTAAAACTCGTAGACGAGCTTTTTTGGGTAAATTTTCCGCCAAAAGAGTATCGCACTACATAAGGAAGCGGTATTTTAAATGTACGTATTTACTTTTCGTATATCCCCGACTTCCTCATTATGAAATTGTGGTTTTATTCGCAGTTTGCGAAATTCTTACAAATATGTTTAGCGTTTCTTTAAATGTGGCGAGAATTTAGCCAAAAAGGAGATAAGATGAGGAAGCAGCGTTGGAATCTTTCGAGCTGATGATGTAACTAAATGGAGGAGTATTTTTGCGAAGAATTAAGTCGAGAACTATTACAACTAAAATTTCTTCCGCTCTCGTCGTTTTTTTGATATTTGAATTTTTTTTTAATTTTATAAGTATAACTTTCTAACAAATATAACAAATTTTGAAATTTTTGATAGTATCGAAACATAGGTTTATAAAAATATCAAAATTGAAATGGAAAAATCCTAATTATATCATAGTCAAGTAGCACCGTTGCAAGAATTTTAAAAGAAGCGAGGGGTGAGGGGAGGGGCCCCCATCTAGTAAAATATTCAAATTTTGAATAATTAAAGAAGATTGAAAACATTTTATACTTATATCACTACAAAAACATAATTTTTTTGTTTCCGTTTGAAATCCTTTTCAAATTCCATTCTTTGTAAAATATTCTAATCATCATTTTAAAAAACCCTGGGAAAATTCTATTTACCCCTCCCCCTCATTTTCCCAAAAAACTATCCTTGAAGTTGAAATATCAAAATATCAAAACCGGAATCTGGTTTCATAAAAACGCCCCCTCTTTTTTTTTTTATTTTCCTTCAAGTTTGCTTTCATTTTAAATGTCTCTTGTAAGAAATGAGCAGCGCAATTTCAGGTGACTTTTTTTGAAGCAAAATTTTTGATCACTTCAACTTTGCCCTTGAAATTTTACAAGCTTTGATGGAGTCTTCTCGCGGATTAAAGCAGTATTCCCCCCTCCCCTGATGTCGTTGCTTCCAGTAAATTTTACCGGCAGAATGGTGTCGCGTGAGGGAGCAAGAGGGACACTTCGCACCGAGCTCGGTTCCTCTGAAGGAGCGTGAAAATTTTAAGCATTTCTTTTCGCTAATTAGTATCATGCATAAATTGAGAAAAAGCTTCAAAACATTTATCCCGAGCCCATTTTTGATTTCAAAGGTTCTAGGTTCTGCATATTTATCGCACCCGAAGAGGAGAAGTTTACAGGTAGTTGGAAAATGTATGTCGTTCATAAGAAGATAGTTTCCGTTAAAGTGTGGTTTTATGGTGTTACCTTGTGCGGAAGATTATCGTGCATTGTCGAACAAAGACCATTGTAATCATTTGCACATTAACATTTTTTTATGTATTGAAAAATATTGCGGCTTTTAGGTCATTTATTGAAATTTTATGCAATGCACGACCATGTAACCAAGGTACATTACCGGTGTTAATCCGTACGTTCTCTCTCTTTGGCGAAGTTTTCTCATGAAATCACCGATTCTTCGCACGAACGCGTTGGTGCCTTTCTAAATTGCGGATACTTAATGGCTAAATCTATATTAGATGGCTGTTGAAAAATGAAAAAAAAATGACGACTTAAGTTATTGTATTTTTGCTACTTTTACACAATGTTTTCTGCACGTTTGTCGATTGTCAGTGATAACGCACACGTACGAAGCTTTTACTCGACGAAGAATTTAAAAGGATACGGAATAGTTTTAGTACCACTTCTTGAACGAACACCTTACTTCGTTATGCATAATATAGATTACCGTATCTATGATACAAGAGTAGCCACGCTGATCTATGCGGATAAATGTCACAATATTTATACCATTTGATAAATTAATTACCAATGAATGGCTACGGTAAACTAACAACGCTATTTGTCCTCTACTGTAATGTAACTTGAGGGAGCAAACAGAGCGTTCTGCATAAATATGCAGCTACCACACCTACGAGATATCCAAACTAGACTCACGGATTAATTCAACATTTTAATAATCCGCCTATAGGAGTACAACGATCGGACCGAACTCAGATTACCGTTTTGATCAAAGGAAATACACGAAAAAACACGACTTCGGTTGTCATTTCCACGACACAAAGTCGCACGGGACATTTGATAGGCAGCATAAAACAACCCAGGGGCTAGTTCTTTTTCACAAAACACCGTGAATTTCACCCGAAATAATTTTCCAACCGAAGAAATACGCCGATAGTCGAGTAAAAAACCAAAAAAAAGGAGTGCTTTGAAATTGTACTTACAACATATACAACTCACCCCAGTTTTTTCTGCTTTCTGGACTCTCGACAGTTCTCTCCCTATTTTCCGACGTAAAGTTTTCCTAAAACAGACGTCTCCTTTTATGCAACGCCGTGCCAAGTCTGTATACGTAGAAAGCAAATTTCAGACACTTCCACACGCTATTGTACGATAGTTTACCCCATCTTTGAACATTGCGCGTCGGTTTAGACGTTCATTATTTTTATGCACGTTGATTTGTACGTGCGTATGTGATGAATTAAATCCTGATGCATTTGTCGTTATGCAAGAATTAGGTACTTCTGTCTAGTGAAACAAGTCCTCTAAATACCATCTTTTGCGCCGCGTTCTCCCCTAAAATACGAGGTGTTAATATCAATCTGAATAATGTGCTATAAGCCAGCGTGAATGGTATCCTTTTGTACGAGGGTTTCATACAATATCGAGGGAAGACGGTGATGTAATTATTTTACTCCAAGTGTATTAGGTGTGGATTTCACTATGAAGTGCATGAATTAAAGTATAGTGGAGTAGTTGAAGGGCAACGAACTTGGAAACACTTTCCTTCCAGTTCGCGTTCTCCTCGTATGGTGCATGTCTTATCATACATATGTATTAGGATAGGTCATGGGTTTTGAAATTTTTATACTTAGTATCGAGTTACTAAAACATGGTTGTCTTTTTAAATTTTCATTTTTCATTCACTCCACCACCGAACGACTAAACAAGTTGGGAATCTTAAAAGAAATATAATAGTTGAGTTCGTTTTACAAAATGAGTATTTACCAACTTGACTCCATTTTCGAGTCGGTATATTCTTAGCGAAAGAGATGTTTTCATGTCATGATGACATGCGGTGATGACATTTCATGGTGACATGTGTGATGACATGTCATAGTCATGTGAACATGACACATCATTGTCGTAGTAACATGTCATGATCATGCCATGGTGACACGTTATGATGGCACGTCATGATGATTTGCAATGGTGATGTCAGGTTGACATGCCGGGTGAACGCGATGCGACGTGAAATGTCTCACTGCGTTGCGGACCTGTACGCAAACGAAGTGTACAGGGAAAGGGGTATATAAAAAGAAGGCCAACTGCGAGTTTCTTAGACTTCGTCTTTGGAACGGAATGTTTTTGAAAGAGTAATTCATCGATATCTCCGAAAACAGCAATTTTTAACAATTTTAATGATAACAGTATTATCGTAATTTTTATGCATCTCTTTATCAATTTTGAAATTGTCATTAAATCGATACCTTCAATAGCACAACACATCCTTTCCACGTTTTTGATTTCTTTCTCATCGAGTCGTTGATGTCTCTCAACCCCGAACGAAAAACGATTTCACCCTATCTCTCGTTTCATTACATCTCCAGATCTGAAACTTCGGTAACTTATCAAGATCGCAGAGGCGCTTTTAACGAAAACTTTCTCTTTTCAGCTATTCACAGGTAACCGTCTATGAAAAATAATAAAACGCATCAAACATCTACAACGTTCCATAATAAACGTAGGAAATTACAGCGATTCCGTTTGCTAAATTTTCATTCATTTTTACCCCTTTGAATTGCTTTTATCAAGGAAAACTTGCAAGGTTTTATGAGCGCGAAATACCCGCTTCGGCTGCGTCTTATCATTCGCTTATGTATCGTCGCCGAACGTCAAGAATGAAATTGCCAACTTGGAACCATATTTGAAAGGAATCTGATACTTTTTGCTGGTGCGAATGTATCAAGTTTTGTATTTTTGTTTTATAAACAGGTAATGCTAGTACCGAATTGAAACATATTCCCTTGATACATATCCTCCTTAAAGTTTTCGTTTTTATTTGGACGAATAAAGAAATAACTTATAGTGACAGAATATACCTTTTCTATTCTATATCACGAGTATACCTGTCTAATTCGTGATACGAGTACAGGTGTATTTTATATTATTTACATCGTATACCTATAGATATAGAAATTTCCTGCATAGATCAGCACTCACCCGAACGAAAAACTTGCTATTTTCCCCTACGAGCTTTACCCATGCTTGCATTTTTTATAACGTAAAAACTTTCTTTTCAAGTTATTTTTTTTGATTTTTGTTTTACTCTCTTTGCCTTGACCAATTTTCAAATAATGAGATTTCCCGATGTAGTCATCAGAGTTGGAAAAAAGTTCATTTAATAATGAAATTTACTTCGTAGATCGTTCCCGTTGTAGTTTTCAAAGTAGGAAAAAAATCAATTCTAACTAAAAAGTCTTCATTAAGTATTCTTATACGATGTGATTCGATTTCAACGGCGCGTTTTCGAGTCACAAATTCACAAAGTATTCGATTGAGCGACGAAAAGTAACATTGAAAAAATGAAAAGTTTACGAACTTTTCGGCCAACCGTGTACAAATAGGAGGCATCCTGTTGTTTACGAGAATCACGTTTTTACTGTGTAAATAAACTACAACAGGGTTTTTTTTTATTTTTTTTTATCATCGAAGCCAGCAACTTGAGGACAAGTGCATTTTTCACAATAAGTTAAAAAACAACGTGACTTTCTTCCTCCATTGTACTAAGAGTTCCCGGCATATAAGTTTATACAATTGTTGATTTTTTTAATACCTAATACAAGGTAGATAATACACTGAGATCTGTATCTGGATATGCTTCAGTTGAAAATGGAAAGTAATTTATCTCCGCGTTATCATTTAAGTAGAGGCGAGTTTTGCCTATGATCTTTTGCAACGAAATCTATACTGCGCATTCCATACGGTATATTATCAAATGCCCATACTGTAATTCAATAAAAAGTCGTGTTTTAATACATTATTGCCGATACGATACCTTATAGCGTACAATCTGTCCTTTATTTCGAGCGTATAAAAATTAGCCGTTGATACTTTTTTTCCTTTTCTTCACGTTTTGCTCTTTTTTTCTAAAATAATAAAACACGAACATCGTGCTTTTTTTTTACTCTTCACAGAACTCGTCGTTGTCGTCGAACGTATATAATTGGAAGCCGAATACAAGTATTTGCATGCAGGTCAATGGAGAAGAGCTCCGGAGAAAAATGAAATTGTCAACGACGTCCGAAGGTATTTTCATAGAGTTAGATAAATATGCCAGATAAAGCGAATTACTATCATGGTTTAATTAGCTCCATTGCTGATTAATGACGCTATGACAGAATCCAGGCAAACGAACAATTTAAATTTTAATTAAGATCATTATCGAGAGCATACCTGAGAAACCCCCATCTCTGCGCTAAAAAAGTAAACACGCCGCGCCGCCGCGAAATTATCAACCTGTTATCTATCGATTTGATGAAAGCAAAGGGAAAAGGTTCAAGTATCATTATAATCGGTAGCCATTTGTTGACATAATGAGCCTGTGACATTTTAGAATATAATCACGTCAAATGGACTTTCCAAGACAAATATTTCAACGACGCGGTAACCTTTGCATAAAGCTTTTCAGCTTTCAAAATTTTCTCTTTTACTTATTATCGGTCAGGATAAACGGTGTCTTTTCGAGTAATTAACGGGGACTTGTACGCGTGTAACAGGTAGTCGGACTAAATCTTCGTGAGCGGTTTGTTTTCAATGACAATGTAGGCCTATAACGTATTCTAACTATAAGCTGACGTTTCTTCGCTGCATAAACGTATAAAGAAAATAATTGACTAGCGGCCTTCTCCGAGGTATAACTTCGATACCAATACAAATGTACTATACGTGAGTAAATGCATTCACATTCCTCACAGATTTGTCCATCACTTTTTTTTTTCATTACTTTGGTCAACATTCGAAGTCTTAGAAGATAACAACATTTTTCATATTAGGTACATTTTTTCATCACACTAATTCCTCTTAAAAAAAAAAATGACGTACAGGAAAGGATAAACTGAAAAGTCGTTCCGTTCGTCGTGGTAATACGTTAAAAAAATAATATTAATAGCGGTAATCATCGGCAATAAATAATTCTCGAGCCCTAATTTCTCCTTGGTACATTGTAATGTAATACGCCGAGTCTCATTCTTTATATTAATTCACGATTTCGCATACATAATACCGTGTGGCATGGTTTTAAATTTGTCTTAATATCAATACAATAATAATTAAACGTTATTTATCTTTCTATTCGTATAAAATTATACAATAATCACGAACTCCATGTTTGAACGTAGCGTAATCCATGCGCCGGCTTATTACGAAAGAAATTTTTAATATTCCATAAGTATGCGCGAACTCCAGGTTTGAACGCAACGTAATCCATGCGTCGACTTATTACGAAAGAAATTTCTAATATTCTTTAAGTGTAAGGGCTTTGCTGCGGGTTTATGCTGCCCTCGAACGCTTCTTGATGCTTACCCACACCCCAAACCTAGATCACAGATAACGATTTATCATAATTTTTCAAAAATTTCGCTCAACTCATTTTCATCCTTGGAAATCCGCTTAAATCACAATATATTTGCTTATAATTGAATAAAATTTGTACAAATAGCTGAAATTTTATGAAAAATTCACCAAAAAGATCTCAAAACTGTCAAAGTTTTGTTTAAATTGATTAAAATTGCATAAAATCATACGAAATTATCAGACCGTTGTTAAAACTATTCAATATTTGCTGAAAATCGCATAAAAACTGATAAAATTGATAAAAATCGATTAATATTTGCTCAAAATATGCACAAAAGTTGTGCAGAACGATTAAATCAACTAGAACTTTGGTTAAAAGTACAAAAAACCCATCAAAATCCCGTTAAAATAATTCAGAGTCGATCAAAATTCGTTTAAAATTACTTAAAATTGCATAAAAACTGTTGAAACACTGTTAAAATAACTCAGAACTTATCAAAATTCGCTTAAAATTGCACAAAATTTTCAAAATGTTGCTAAAATTGTTTAAAGTTTTCCAATTTGTGCACAAAATTGCATAAAACCTCTTAAAATGTTTCTAAAAATTGGTTCAAAATGGATCAAAATTTGCATAAAATTCCTTCAAAATGTACAAAATATTGTTAAAATTGCTCGAAGTTTTCTCAACATTGCAATTTCAACGTTTTGACAATTTTGCGCATTTCTGTGCTATTTAAATGAATTCTGATCAATTCTAAAATATTTTAAGAACGTTTTAACAATTTTATGCCATTTTAAGCAATTTTAACGTATTTTGATCAATTCTTACGTATTTTAACAATATTTTAACAGTTTCAATGCATTTTAGCACAAATATTTTAAGTAATTTTAAACAAATTTTGCTCGATTTTAAAGTATTTCAACAACGCTTTAACAGTCTTTGTGCAATTTTGTGCACAAATTGAACAACTTTAAACAATTTTAGCAACATTTTGAAAATTCTGTGCAATTTTAGTCGAATTTTGATGAAAATCATAAAAAGAATATTCGTCTTACCTACATGTTGAAAAAAATCATGAGAAATCCAAAATTTAATCAACTATGGCGGTTTGAGTTCATTTTTAATTGAATTTTTTTGTCTTCTTAGTCAGTACCTACTTATCTGAAAATTAAAAAAAAAAAATTATAAATGGGTCCAAAAGTAATAAGTAATTAGATGTTTCTGCAACACTATAAAATCTTAGATTTTAAAAAATTTGCTAAAAGGTAAAAACAGAACTTACAAAAATTTCTAATAAAAAATCTCAATAGTCATTAAAAAGTATAAAAATAGAATTAGGAAAATCTTAAATCTGAGACGTGAAAGTTAATAACATTTTCTCGGAATTGCAATACTCCAAGTAACTAAATTTTCATTTAAAGAGATTTTCAGTCATCTCAACAAAATGAATTTGATTCATTTCCATTTTGTCTATTGTTACAAATTTAAAGCGCATAACTTCGGAAAGTAATTCCGATTTTGAAAAACAATTGAAAAAACTTTTTAATAATCTCACTGTGAAATTTTCCAGCAAAAAATTTGTTGCTTTGTAAATTGAACTGAACCATAAAAACGGAAAATAAAACCGCCACTTCTACTTCCTTTTTACTAAAATCATCATTCATCGCAGGATCATAAATCGTTGGAAACGTTGCGTATATCAATCACAAACGTAACGCCACACTCCGAAACGTTATGACTTCTGTATACCATAAAACCAGTTTATTTTTTGCCTACTAAATAAACACTTGGTCAATGATGTGCAAAGATTTAAATCATCGATAAACTTCTACATTAAAGGCCCAACTGACGCGTTTTTCTCTTTTTTGCGGTTGAATGTTCAATCATTATGTTTAAATCGTCCTTTATTCGATTACTCCGCGATATAAAAACCCAACTTGGGGGAAGAAAGGGAGCGAAAAATAGTGCAATGTTGTATCGACGCGTTACCGCGTCTTCAACTTGAAACTTTTCACTATCGGTCAAGTAAATCAGTAACAACATTTATAACTATTTAGTATTATAAATGCAAATTTAACAGTTTGTAATTATATTGCTAGCGTACGATTGCATTATCATAAATAGCTACACGTGAGAATGTTACATTTATAGCGATAAAATAAATTATTCGGTTCGTAAACGTTGAGCTTAGTTTTACGTCTTTCTTCTGAAACTATTTATTGCATTTTTAGTGTATTAAAAAAATGAGTACGAAATTTCGAAAATATTTTTTACTGTAGAAAGTACGATTAAGAAGGAGAAAATAACCTTTATTTGAAACTTTTGCCATCCTGGTACGTGCCTTTATGGCGAGAATATGGGCTATTAGGAATACCACACCAAGTATCCTCTCTCCACACCTGTATACCACCCTTGGTTAAAACAATAGAGCGAAAAAAACGCATATTTTTATATAAAACGTGACATTCCTATCGGATGAAAATCTAATTAACGCGATTACCGTTAAAGAGTAAGCTTAGCGTGCATAACAGCGTGAAAAATATAGTTTAATTGAAAGTTCAAATGTGCGATGTGGAAAATTTTTTTTTCAAAATAAAACCTCCGATGCGCAATACTATCAACATCGTAAATTATTACGCCATCGAGGTTGGCTTTTTTTCTCTTTTAAATTAATATTAGGATTTTTCGAAGATAGAACATCGTAAGAGAATTATTTATACAAATAATAAAAATTTTACGATTTTCTTATTACGGCGAATGGTTATTAGCGGAAGTGCCATGTATAAGGTTTCTCCCTCGATGCACCTCGAATTGATCGGTCGTTTGTTTTAATTTTTAATATTTTAATCCAGCATCGGCCAAATGTATTCAACTAGTGGTTCGCTTAATTTTACAGAATGGAACGAAGCGAGAAATTCCAGTCGTAACCGTTCATCTAAATTTTTAACCCGTAATTAAATTTTATTGCTGATAATAAGCTTGTCTTTTGAAACATGTATAGAGATTGTATAGAGGTCCCCAAGCTGACATCCGCTCGTGCTCGAATACGGCTCTAAAATTTAATATTACAGCTGGAATTCATTTCATCTGATATTCTGTTTGTTTTACCGTCATTTTACTATGCAACTTTTGTGAATTCGTTATAGTCACGAACAATATACCAGCCGATCGTCGATATAGGTTTTTTTCCAGTTTTGAAATTAAACATTTACGTATAATGCATGAATTTCATAGTCGGTTTGATTTCTACGTCATTTTGAATATTTAGTTTTCCAGTACGTACATCGAAATTTCACCCCCCAAAAAAAAGAAATTAAAACGAACGACTAGCTTGATCCTTCCAAATTACTTTTCCGCCTTTCTTTTTTAACTTTTTTTCGAGCTGAAAAAAAAGCAGATCCGTCGCCGTCTTCATGCTCAAACGATCGCAATGCCACAACTAACTGCTTATTCGTTGAAAATGAGAAAATTGTCTTCTATCATACGGATTCAATTGAACCCCTAATTGTTTGCGAACCAAGACTAAGCGGGTTTCGGGGGCGCGATATTATTTCGGTTCAAGTTGCTCTGCAGTCTTTTAAACTTTAAAAGCTTTTATAAAATTCTCCTTCGTAAGGAAAACTTTTCGCAAGGTTTTTTTGCCGTTGATATTCCGTGTAACGAAACAGATGTTTGTTTCTCTGCGTCCAATGGATTTGTCCTCGTGACGTTTCAGCTTTACAGTTTACGAGTTGAAAATGCAAAAAATATGGTCTGGCATCAACAGCTCGTATACGTTTAGAATAAAGTAAAAAGTCATATAGTTTCAAGAGGTAATGCCATAGAGGCTTTTTTCTTTTCGCATAAATCAAATATCTAATATATTTTTGAGCAAAGGCATAAATTGAAAATTTCGACGTGGGCGCGTCAAATGTACCGAATGTACAATTTCGTGAACATTTTTTGTTCGGTTTTCCGCAATAAGCCCAGAATTCGAAATAGTGTTGGTAGAGAGAGGGGTTGGGAAATTTGGGTGATAATTTCGCACCAACGATTTTCTTAGTAGCAACTTCGGCAATTTTATTGGAAATTGTGAAGAAAAGTGTTTCATTTTGTGGCAAATGGAATTATGCACTGGAGTAATCAAGGAAACGGTTGTCATAGAGGATGATGAGACTTCTTCGACAATGGGCCAGTTCTGCGCACTTAACCGATCAAATGTTGCATAAAATTTGCAAAATTTCATTAAATGAAGACTTGAGGTAAGAATTGAGTTTATTTTGCCTAACTCCCTTCCATTCCTCCAAAACATCAACAGTTCCTGTATTGCAATTCTCGAGGAACTAATACCTAAAACGAAATTTTTCCAGGACTCTTTCACACAATATTTCTCATAGTATTTCTGAAATCACCAACGTAGATTTTTGCGCCCTCTTCGAGGAGAGGAATTCATGAAAAAAAATACCGTACCTTATACGATAATATGTTACCTTTTTACAAAAAATGAAAAAAGTTCACTGAATTTTTCAAATTCATGGAATCTGTCCAGTAGATGAAATACATAACTTTCCCACACACTTATTATATCCGTTCCCTGAGATATTTTTAAATTGAAAAAAAATCGAGTCATTTCGAAATCCAGACGTCTACTCGCACATGCGATATTCGAGCAGAGGTATTACAATGAAAATTTTTTCCAACAAAATGCCAGTACGTGCTTTGGACTTAGCGTAGGCAGGTAGATTTCCAACAAAATGAAACCTACATTACTCAGATATTACTCATTGTACTTCGTTAAATAAAAACTCCACGTTAGCCAATTTATACATCTTTGCATATGAAATTAACATAGTACAGAGTTCGGTTGAACAAACGCGGCTTGGTTCCATATCCTTAGAAGGAATACGTGGAATTAAACTATGACAATCATGACTCAAAAACAAACAGAAACGATGTACGAGTAAGTATCCGTGCTGAAAATTAATTTCTCGCTTATTACTGTTTACCTTGAAAGAAATAGTTTAATTGAATAATAAGCTCAATTATTCCAAGAAAACGTATATTAGATCGGTTTCCTACGATGAGCAATAGGAAGGGGGCAGGGAGGTTGGAAACGAAAATATTCCAAATGTGTGTACATGAAAGGTACAGGGCAATATAAAAACTTGATAGAATTTTAAATAGGAGATCCATTTTGCATATATAGTAGATTTAATAGCTATAAATTATATTGTTTGGTGTTCTTGTTGTTTATTTCGTATATATTATTGCACCGCAGTAGAGGTCAGCACTTAGCAAAAACATGAAGTTTAGTAACATTTATGTATGCGTGTACGCGTTATCAATGTACCTGAAGAGATCGTGATCGTGTTTATTCTTCCAGCGATTCTTATTTAATATGGTTCGCATCAACTTCCAGATTATATTAATAATGTTAAACGAGTTGACGACACACCTTTCGCATACGCTCGACATTTTCAACTTTGGTCGCGCAAAATTGTATCGTTTTACGTGATGTAAATGTATTTCGACCAAAATGACTCGTCGTCTGAGTAATAAAAATTTCTATTTTTTGATGGCGAGTACCTACCGGTTAATAAGGTGTGTATGCGGGACATCGTATGGTTTACCTAATTTATTGATTACATTGTTACCATGTTAAATGTTAATCGTATCTTTTTTGCAACACCCGTTTACTCGATTATACGAAATTACCTTATAAATGAATTCGTTATAAGTACTTAGTACGTATCGTACATACAAGCTAGTAGATATGAAATATAAGGAAACGTACATATGTGTACATTACAGACGTGGACATAGCGAATACACGCCATTTTTACCCATTGCTGAGTGTCATGTGTTAGTAGTATTGCAGATGTTACCGCCTGTTCTTGTCATTTGGACGATTTATTACACGTATATTTCTAAAGTAACGATACGGTGAACGAATTATCAACATTATTGTCTTTATACGAGCACTACACAAGTTATAAATGTTTTAAGTGTTTGTAACAATGAATTTATTCATACCATTTGTACATAAGGTCTTTTCTTTACACATTTTAAAAATATGTAATTTAACCTTTTAACGCGACACGTTTTTAAACATAAATGGCGAGTTAACTCGCGTCCTAACGTATCACAGTAATATAAAATGTATTAACATTTACATTATCGTAACACCGGACAACCTGTGCGCCAAATGGCTAATACAATCAACAGATTATCTATGTTTTTTCACTACATTTATCTCGTGTTCGCCTTGTTCAAACGGTTTACGAAAGTTTCACGTTTTGTAGTAATAAGTAGGAAGTACTTGGAGATATAAGATCTTCAAACTACGCCAAGAAAAACTCTTACGCTAAATACGGTAAACGGAAAATACTCGAAATTTTCCTTACTGCAATTGAGAGGTAAACGAAGGAAATAGGGGATTTCAAAGTATCCCGGAATTCGCACTCGTATTTTGTAGTACTTATCATTTCGCTGCTGCATGCGAGAAGATATAGTAAAAGTGAAATGCGAAATAGAGGTATAAACGAAATTGTGCAGATAGTCTTTTCAGGGCGTCAGCAGTAATAGAGATGGAGCGTGTGTAGATAATGCAACAGGGAAAACATGATGAGTAATCAACGGTATTACCGCAGCGTATAAGTCAGGAGTATTTTCAAATTTGAAAGCATCGCTTAAATGTTACACTTTTGAGTCAGTTTTTTATGAGATGAAAGTGGGTTGATCTATAAAACTTGAATTCGTTGGGGTTTTTTTTCTTGTAACGTGGACAACGAGGATCATTCGGAGTAGGACATTTTACAGTGAAAAAAAAAAAAGATGTACCCGTTAATTATGAATACATTATGGTAATACGTCATAATAACATGATCATGAGATAATCACCGTGGCATGTCACTCAACATATCAGTATATCACCAAGACGATTATACGTCACTCATGACCATGACACTTGACCATTACAAGTCATTGCATATCACATGTCAATCATAACCATAACACGCTATCATGACAACGACTTGTTATGGTTTAGTACATACATACATTTCATGATCATGATATGTCACCATAACAATGATGTGTCATCTAGAAATTGTTATGATCAAGAATCACTCATGAGCATGACACGTCGCCATGACAACGGCTTGTCATTGTATGTCACCCATAATCATGATATGTTATGGTAACAATGACCTGTCATCTATGACGTGTTATCAAAAAAGCATCACACTCACGCGATTGTTATGGTAACCGTTATCATGGCGACCTGTCATGCTCATGACGTCATGAGTGATAATCTTAATATTTTCATGTAAATCAAATTTGAATTATTCAATTTTCAATAGAACTCGCATTGGTATCAAAAATTCTTTGGTGAATACAGGTATCTGATACTTCGCTGTACGCGTCTACCAGGTTCCTACAGTCGTCAGCCATATAAATATAGATCTGGTAGATTTTCAAATTCAACCTCGAAAGCTTGAATTCTGACAAGTTTGCCATTTCGCTAATGCTGAAAATGAAAAATTAGATCAAGTTGCACTGTAGTCAATAATTTTCTCTTCTTTTTATTATTTCTTCGTGATTTCATATAGCGTTAATTTGGATTGTGTAGTTTCCAATGAAATATTTCGTCGCGTCAAAAGGAACGATCGGTATCATGGATACGCTTCAATTCACGTTATCCGAGAATTCCATTTCTATTTCACCTAATTTTGACTTCCCAAATTCGAGTAATAGCATTTTTAAACCATTATGGAACATCCTGCCAAATTAAATTTTTTCAAGGATTTTCCAAACACTTCAGAAAACGTAGTAATTTAATTGTAGAATTTAAGGTGGACGCGTTGATCTCGTGAATCACTTTTTAACCTGAAGTTAAACGATGAAAAAATTTTGAATATTTGAAAATTGCCAAAAGTGCGATCTTGAACGATCGTAAACCTCCATAGAACACATGTCTGAATCTACCTGCGGCAAATTTTCTCACACGTTGAAAATCTTTATAACTTTATAGCATTTCTGTGTTTCCTTTTTTGCAAGTTTTAGTTTGACATTTTTCATGTATGTTGAAGCTCGGTCAATTTTCTGACAAATTTATTTCTTTTCAGAAACATTTTAATTATTCTTAATGCAAAGCAATAAATACATAATTCACAGGATATAAGTTAATCGTTTAAAGGTGGTTGAACTATTTTCCAGTACTTATCCATCGACTCACCTGGCTTATAGGAAACGGTTGAGACTAGGGTCGGAATGATTTTCACTTCCTTTGAATAAAATTTATAATGTTCAATTTAACGTGTTTTATAACGCTAAAAATAAGTATTTTTGAATTTATTTTCATTCCAGAATTTTTATAACGTATTAATGGGTGTTGTACCACGAAAAATTCTAACAAATACCGAAAAACTACTTTTTTTAAATTCCTCGAAAAATTCTCGCATTCGATATCCAACACAATTAAATCACCAAGTACATTCGTACAGTTCAAGGTTTGCGTGCGTGGATTTCGTAATAATCGCGCGGCTCGATTTATCTGCAATGTATTCACCGACACATCAGGTTGATTGAAATTCGCCGTTATTTTGGCGCGTCTTAAAATATACTTCTGTTCTAACGAGCCGTCAAAGTCAAAGTTGAGAAAAAAATCGTAAGGATTGTGATGTTAATGCGTCGTTTAGCAGTATGGCAGAAGAAAAAAACTGGAAAAAACAATAGCACGATGACATTGAAAGAATTTAGCTAAGGTTGAGTTGGGATCGTGATCTAAAATCCTGCTCCTGTGCATGTCGTTCCATGTTCCACATAATATAGCCTTTACACACTATTGTATAACGAAAGCGCAACCTTTCCAGACTACTTCATTTGAATAATATATGAGCGCATGCTTTCTCGTTTTCTTTCACAGACGCGACATTTACTCTTAACCTGTTCTGAATTTCGAATCTACGCTCACACCATTCGACGTTTGCTGATTGATTGATGGTTTGATTATTTGATTGATTGTGTTTATTTAGCTAGCTCATTTTCTCCTCTCTGTCCATCGCTGATCGTTTGATCAATGCCTATTTTTGCCGACGCCAAACAAAAGCTTAGCTAATCATGACCAGATGTTTTCGATTGTATTAATTCGAATGAATAAAAGTTGCGTAATGCGAATTTTTTTCTCTTTCATCTGAACTTGTTCTGTTTGATGTTTAAATAGTGCGAGTATTTTAATTAGGCGGTAACCTGAGTGTTTTTTTTAACACATAGGTGCTTTGTAACTGGTCCGGTGGTCATTATAGTTCTCTATAGTTGTGTATCTGATATTTACTCTTGTAAGTTTGATTGTCACGCTGGTCAAGTTTGAAGAGCAAACAATCAGACGTGATTTTTAGAAAACTTCGCCTCGAGGATAATTCGATCTCAATTTTCGGGTAATATGAATGCTTCAGGATAGGTCATGTTTGCAACGCTGTATCATAAAATATGATACAATTCTTATTTGGTTCCAAAGGCTCAAAATTTCCAGTGCCAATAAAATACGGTTTGACCTATATCTGTATTCTTCAGCCTGTAAGATACAAGATTACGCGGAATAAAATCAAACAAGCTTTTATAGTCACGAATCACAGTTCCAGTACATGAGCACAGAACAAATGTCGATTTGGCGTAATTAAGATGAATTTTATTACATACTCGAAGGTTAAGATTTGCTCCTATTTGCTCAGTGTATCGCGCTAATTTCGTATAATGTAAATAATTACACAATACATACCAGATTACTCAGCGGGAAAACTTGAAAGTTTATAACAAAGCCATTACACCGGACAGCGGTACGATGGTTAACGCGAGGTCGGCAAGCTTTTGTTTGAATATTGAACTTGAAAACTGTGTTTTTATGCGTTTACGAGAACACGTCTTCTCTCATTCATTCGTATTTTACTTTTTAGTGATTTATTACGGCGAGAAAAGAAGGTGCTAATGTATCCAATTAACAATCGTCCGCCAATAAAACCAGTCATATCTATTTCGATCGGTATTTTCCGGAAGTATGACTTATATGTGGTTTACGACTTTCCTAAGAAATTAGTCAACAAAAATGAAATTTTCGCGAATTTTTTTGTCGAAATTCAAACAAATATTTACACATGACACCATGTATCAAGACGCTATGACATTTTAGTCAAAAAAACAGCCTCGAAATAGCTATATTTTAAGTTTTGATTTCAATCTATATATTATTGTATTTTTTATAGCCACATCCAGACATTAGTAATTTAATTTATTACGTCGGCGTTAAATTTTATCCATTAACTTCGTAACATAGCTATTCTTCAAAATTGAAATCCTTTTTTAATTAGGATCCTCGACCCGATATGGCGAACGTACATGAACAGTATTGCCGAAGAGTAGAAAACTTTACTAACTGAACCACGACCACGCGCGCTCCTATCGAAAAGCAATAAAAGTAATTAATGTGACTTTACTTCCGAACGTTGATTTAAAAGCTCAACTTTACCCGTTTGCGCTACATAAGACTATGTAACTTGTATCTTTTCTGTACCTGCGATGAAATTTTCAATTTAGTAGGATTCCATTTTAATTAATTTAAAAAGTGGGCAGCTTTTTTGAAAAAATTATCAAGATACACGACAACCTGTTATGAAATTTAAATTATTCGGCAGCCGTTATCTGATAAACAGATAAGCAATTTAGTAGCAACAGGTTGTAATGTGTGGTTTGAAGAGCTACCAGATATTTATAACGAATTGCCTTAGATTTTTAACGTTTTTCTTAATTTTTAAACGAGAATGGTGAAAAAAAAATCTTTAGATTGTTTATTAGGAAATTTACCTTTTTTACTTTTATGGGAATTCGTTTTATGAAAATGAATGATAATTTACCCCTTGAGCCTCGAGGCGAAAATCTACGCATTATTCATGTGTGTTCTTGTAAAAGATGGAAAAATAATAAATTAAATTCATTTTATAAATGAACTGAAATAGAATCCAACAATTTAAGAATTTTTTTACAAAATCAATTCATCCAAGTAAAATTAGTACTTAACTTATCCTATTATAAGAATTTAGAAGTAAATCTACTCTTAGTCCATCAATCTGAAAAAATGTACAGACTCTTTTTGAATATCTCCCAAATCTAAATAACGCTTTGTTGAGCCATTTTGGAGCCTCCAGCATGATTTCCATCCCCTCCAGGATCTTCAAATCGCTCCATGAATCGTTCATGTGAAATTAGATAGCTAAAAACTTGGTTCCTGCTCTTGACCACCTCAACCGAATTATTCGTTTTACGGGAAATTCCCATAGACCTCCTCAAGAGTAATTTTTTGACTAGTTTTTTCATAATAAAAAATATTCAAGTTCAAAAAATCTCTTTTAAGGTGACGGAACTCTCTGGAAGTATGAATAATGTTGATTTCAGGCGGGGATCCGGTTTTTAGCTGTCTAAATGTCATAGTCATATTGACGGGGCAGGCTCTAGAATAGTACAGCAATCAAAATTTGGTCTCAAAGAAACTTCAAGGTAGGAGGGGGGCATTTAACACAATTTTCAACCATTATTTAAAATTAATTCAATTTTTTCAAAATTTCAGATTTTTGATGAATGTGGATTTTAAAAAGTTGCTAAAAATCTAAAAGTGAACATAGGCACAACTTGCATACATGACAGGCAACCAAGAATCAGAATCTTGGATTATTCAGGGGAGAAGGGAAAAGGTTAATGCTCTTCTAAAATATCCAATCCCGTTTCAAATCGAAGCTGGCCATTGGAAGAGGTTCTCTTATAAGAAAGTAATTTGTGATTTTTAATCAGTTACAGCACACTCCAAAGGTTACTTAGAGTATCACTGGTGCATTTGGTGACACCTTTCAAATTAACCTAAAACGACAATATGTATCTCTGTCCATTTAAATTCTTCAAGAAGTACAACTCCTGAACAAAGTTTGTGGCGGAATGTCTCCGAATATTTAAAAACTACATTCTATAATGGAAATTTAGCGGAAATATTTATACATTTATTTTAATTATATTATTATCTCCTATGCTCACTTCTTCCACTGAAATATCAACCAAAAAAAAAAAAAGAAATTTAAATCATCTGCTTAAAAGTCATTTCTCACTTTTCCATCAGGTTGTTAGTATAGCATAAAATTAGACAAATTCGCAACATCGAACAACATAATCACATTACAGGGCCGGGGCCACACAACTCATCCACTTTGTAAAAAGAACGCGAGTGTCCGTCGGAATTTATTCATAACACGAAGCATATATTTGGACTGGAACTCTTAGATTACATACACACATTGTATATCTTACACATGAGAACCACTACATAGTATTCCGGTTGATTTTTCACTTTCTCGAATATTAATTCTGTATAATTTTTCACCTTAAAATATTATTTTCAATCCGACACACACACCGTATATCAATTAATTCGGCGGCCGGATAGAATTCAGAAGTTGAACGAGCCCGGTTTAACGACCCATTTGCTTCGACATCCCTGCGAATACGATTTTTAAAATAATTAACAAATGAAAAATTATCTAATGAAATTCACCGGTATTTAGGTAGAAAAAATCGAAAGATAGAATTTCGGGAGTATATACAGTTTGTATAATAAATGACGTTGTTGCTAGCTTCACGTCTGCGAGTTATTAAATTACTGGTGGCGCGTTTGTTTTAGGAGTAAAAAAAATAGTAATAAATGTACAGAGAAATGAATTATTGACGTTTTTACACAAACGGAACTGTTCAATTATTTTTGAAGTTTATTCTTTTTATTTAATTTACGATTAAATGCGGGTTTTTATATACTGCGAGTAACGTACGTAGTATTTTTTTTTCTTTAAGCATAAACCACTACTTAATGCGCGTTTTTTCTCTTCTTTTCTGAAAACTTTTAACCTGTATGGCTTGTTCTTGTATATCAAATTAATTTAGACGACATTTTTTTTTTCGTACTATCTACAAGGAGGTATTAATAATTCAACATTTTTATACTCAACGACCGCGCGAGTAACGCCGAGGAAAATATTAATTTATTTTTCCATAAATAAGAATTATTTTCGTATGAAATCTTAACACGACGGCGTACTGCGTTCATGGGAGCCGATGTAATTGGTCGTTCTTAACCGAATAAATTCTTCGTAATTACCCATTTACGTAATCGTATATAAAACATTTTTGTAAAATGTTGAACAATTTGTAAAAATTATATGCATCCCGAGGGCATTTCAACACGAAACTCGATCGTATGTATTGTCCAAGAAGCTTTTAATTCGTTGCGCGAATACAACGCTTTGGTGTAATAAAATGATATAGAAAAAGGGACAAGTGCAAGGCAAAGGGGTTCTTATATGGCAGAGATGATACGGCATTTGAATTTTATACATACACGGATAGCATTTCTCGTATAGCGGTCTCATTTGTCGATAAAACAGCAAGTTGTCTGCGAAATTGCATATATAGTATTCAGCTTGTACATCATTTACGTGTGTGGTGGCGCGTTCGTCGTGCTAAGAAAGATATTCTTTCTTATTTTCTGGGTCGAACGTGGCCAGAATTTAGAAAAATACGCTATGGTGTCGAGAAATAGAAAAAAATGGGTTAGGTCTACCACAGATAAAAGAGAATTTTGTCCATTCGATTAAAAGGCGAAACATCATAAGGAACGCGTAAACACCGCCATAGCCCACACGTTTCCATTTATTATGTTATATACGCCACCACTTCCAAAACGAACAAATCAATTACCCGTGAACACGTCGAGTGATTTGATCGCGCCAGATGCCCTCGAGGCATTGAAAATACGTATTCTGTCTTAACCGGCGCCTAAATGGTATCGAGGCGAATTTTCTTCGTAGAAAATATTTTCCTCTCGACCTCCATTTTTCGTAGCTAATTCGCCATCGCCAAATCTGTACAACTTCAACCTACACTTGACCAATTTTGAATACTTTTTTATTAATTTTATATTTCGCGAATAAAACGCTCATAGACAGATACGAGCTATATATCAAGATTACCAGAATCGCTTCAACAATAGAAAGTATACTTTGGTCGTTAAGAAAAAAACGACGTCTATCGGACAAAACTATAAACATTAATTTCCACTCTTCTTTCACAAAATCTGGCCATAAACAACGCTTATTTTCAAGATGGTAAACGCGCTCGTCGCGGGTTATCGAAGTAACATATACACAACTAGAAATTCGAAATATCCTTTAACTTAATAAATAATACTTGTATTTTATTGACTGTCGTAAATATTTATAAAGTCTTCGATGTACAAGTTCCAAATTCTAAGTTATCTGCATTGCTACTGAGGTGTACGATGGCCGCTTTTGTAAAATATAGTTGTCAGTATGCATTATACGTATATACTTTTGGCTTTGAAAAAAAAAAATTGTTTATAAGTATTGGAACGCGATAAACGGATTATTTCGATTTTTTCACATTTAATTCTTGTGCCTCTTCGCCTGTTCGATGTCTGTACCGTATAAGATGTTAAATCATGTATTAATGATTAAGTAGGATTTGCTAAATACATTCACAGTTCCATCGCGTACCTGAGGTGTACTCGGGGTGTTGAAATCAAATAAACGTATTGCAATTATTGTTGCAACGAATGACTAATATATTTTCAGATTATAGATTTTAAATAATCTTTTCGTTGAAGTGAGAATACCTTGCGCAGTATGGGAGAATTCTCAAGCATCAGCTTCCTTTAAATGTTTCTTCATAGAATCAGATTCAAGGTTTAATCGAAAGATTATCGGTCGATGCACATGCGTAAGGATCAAATAAACCACCACAATTGAATGCAATTTGAATTTGAGCGCCATTTCGGTACTTATGGCGGGAACCACGTGAAAGAGGACAAATGGCGATTTTATTCCAACATCAAAACCCAAAAAACGCGAGTGATCCATCCAAAAGCTAAGATTCTACTAAAAAATTCCTGGAAGTTGAAATTTCATTTTCATTTCTTCAACTCATTAAAAAAATATATCATTCTGAAAAAGTTGTTTACTATCCATCAGTCACTTTATGAATTTAGGAGACGACAGGGAGCTGATGGGAGGACGGCGTTTTGAAAAATTCATTCTGAGAATAGATTTTGAAATTTGTCTGCACTGAAACCCAATTTAGCAACTCGATGCTGGACCAGGGCTGTACGCAGGATTTGCGAAAGGGGGGGGGGGGTTCACAAGTTGGAAAAAATTTTTTTTCTGTGAGAAAGGGGGGGGGTGTACAAAGAACCTAAATTTGTACAATTGCCTCAGAGATATAATGAATAAAAATCTCCAAAATATACATTTTTAGCATTTTCCTATTAACATAACGATGCGCTAATAAAGATCGAAGTGACAATCAGGGTTGTCTTGTAGAATGTAAAACGTAGAATATTATGCAGAATATGTAAAGTAGAATATTATGTAGAATATGTAAAGTAGAATATTTATGTAGAATATGTAGAATATGTAAACTTGGGTAAAAAAAATACCAAAATACTCTAAATTTCTATATATTTGCTTCAAATTTTCAAATTTAACCATAAACTCTTGAATGAATTTTTTAAAACGTTCAGAAAAAAGTACCTA